>JAAOAQ010000261.1:0-43755 GCA_013396025.1 Fusarium phyllophilum | reverse complement strand
GGTAATCTTGCTAATATAGCTTGAATTAGCGATAGAAATAAGATCTAAGAGGAATTTCCTATATGCCCTCTTTAATAGTCTAAAGACTGCAATATCTAGCGGCTGAAGGACATAAGAAGAGTGTACTGGAAGGAAAAGCATAAATATATTATTATTATACTACTTATTAATTAAAAGTAGAAGGGGCTATGATAATTAATAGATCTGATCTCTATATTGAAGGTAAGCAATCCGCAGAGAGGACACTGGCGACTCTTTTGTATTTAAAGAGTTTGTGAGGGCCAGATGCTGGGTTGTTGTTTGTAACAGCAATTTAGATAGCGTTACTGAAGTTTATGCAATAAACGTATCACAGGAGTTTGCTTCAGGTATCTGTCCGGCTGGTAGACACCTAAGACAGAAACTTTCCATTCATCCGCATAAGTGAACCATGGAACGACTCACAACGGCTTCATCGCCCTCCACCAACACCACAATCTTGATCCCCAACTGATGCCCTCACTCTCATCCAATCAAATACCCCGGTTCCGTGGTCTAGTTGGTTATGGCATCTCGTTAACACCGAGAAGGTCCCCGGTTCGATCCCGGGCGGAACCACACTTTTTTGGCCCTTTCTTCGGGCCTTGCACTCCTTTTTAAGTGTCGGGATCGCCTTGAGGCTGTGACTCGCTGACCCCTGAGCGATGATGGTAAATCGTCCCCGATATAGAACCAGTGGGGGGCACTAAACACAGAAAGGTACGGGACAGGACAAGCCAAGCTCAGCTCAAGACTCCGCCCATTCTGTTCTGAAACGGAAAAAGACGAAACTACTCTCAGATCTTACATCGATAATATCTCAGCATCTTCTATATTCTTTTGAGTATCTCTCTCTTCAATTGCTCTGTTTGAACGTCCCTCAAAGTCTTTTTTTTGAGACATCTCCCCGTGCCCCTCGATAAACACCCCGCCAAAAACAACAATCCCCCGCCAAATCGACACCGACACCGCCATGGCTCAAGACGGCATGTTCAGCGCCAACCTCCTCTCCTCTGAGGTCAGCGCCGCTCTCCCCGAGGGTTATACTCTGCGCGCTCTACGAAAGTCAGACTTCAATAGCGGTTTCCTCGACTGCCTGCGTGTCTTGACCACCGTTGGCGACATCACTGAAGCCGACTTCGCCAAGCAGTACGATGACATGCTCGCTGCTGGCAGTTACTACATTATCATCATTGAGGACACTTCGCGAGGCGACAAGCCTGTCGTCGGAACTGGCGCCTTGATCACTGAGCGCAAGTTGTAAGTCAATGGCTTTCACCATCCGCTAGACAGCCGCTGACAGTCTGTAGCATTCACAGCTTGGGCGCCGTAGGCCACATCGAAGATATCGCCGTCGCAAAGGACCAGCAGGGCAAGAAGCTCGGTCTCCGAATCATCCAAGCCCTCGACCACATCGCCGAGCAAGTCGGCTGCTACAAGAGCATTCTCGACTGCAGCGAAGCCAACGAGGGTTTCTACGTCAAGTGTGGCTTCCGAAGAGCAGGTCTCCAGATGGCCCACTACTATGAGGGCTCAAAGGGTAAATCCCAGTGATTTCATTAAGTAATTCTACTATTATGAAATGCGTATGTGTATGCGTGGCGCATGCGCATACGCATGTTTCCTTTTGTTATCGTTTGTGTGCGTTGCACAGAGGCTGATGCGGTTTCGCATGGCGCAGGAAGCAAAATCTAAAGAGGATATGACATTGGGCGGGTTTAGAGGTAGATACGGACAGGAGAATATAGACGACATTTCTTACACTGTTTGTACGGTTACCGACCGACGGAACGAGTAAGACCCGAGACATTCGGAGAAAATCCATGTAAGCTGGTGTATGACAAGAATCATCAGCTGAGTGAGGTTCCATATTCGGCTTCCGATTCGAAGCACATGTGAATGGCCGAACAGTTTGCGCATAAAACCTGTTTATATGCCGAATTATTAACTACAGCCACCCAGCTGGACATCTTCAGTCTCGATCAGTTCTCTGAAGTGGTTTCGTCAAAATCCCCAAGTCAGTATCAAGATGTCCGACGAGCTGAGCCATTCCTTCATCAAAGTCCGTATTGCGGCCTTGCAATTGCTGTAAGTTATGACTACCACTGTAGAATACTTGTTAAGTTGATTACTATAGCGTTCGATCCAAGAACCCTGATGCTTTCCATATCGCTAGACACCTCACAAACCGAGTCACAACATTCATCGACCCAAGTGGTTCCCTTCGCCTAGCCAGACGAAGACTTGTTCGCGCCCGTCGTTAATCACCCGACATTCCGACTTTGCAAAAACGCCAAAGATATTATATTATAATCTATTTTTAAGCTTGTTTTTAGAGACCCCATTCGAGCGAGTCGTCTATCGGCCCATCCAACCACCATCAACAACCAACACATGCCCACTCACATACCCACTGGCCTTACTCGCCAGATACACAGCCGTACCCTTGAAATCATCCGGTGAACCCCAGTTACCAGCGGGAATTCGCGAAGTAATAGAAGCAAGACGTTCTGGGTTGGCGAGAAGTGCCTCGTTCATATCGGTAGCGATGTAACCGGGAGCAATGGCGTTTACAGTGATGCCCCTTGAAGTCCACTCGTTGGCGAAACTCTTGGTGACTTGGCCTACAGCACCCTTGGAGGCGGCGTAGGCGGGGACAGTGAAACCGCCCTGGAAGGTGAGGAGGGAGGCGAAGTTGATGATGCTACCGCGACGGCCGGTGACAGGTGAGGGTTCGAGGTTCAGCATGTGGGCGCCGACGTCGCGGCAGAGGGTGAAGACGGAGTTGAGGTTTACTTGGATGACCTGTAGCTCGTTAGATATGTTATGAGACAAGATTGATCTTTCATACCTCATTGAAGTCGCTGTCAGGGAAGACTTCACAAGGATGTCGTCGCTGAATACCAGCGCAGTTGACCAAGATGCGAATCTGATGTCCATCTGCTAGAACCTTAGGCACAAGCCCAGCAACAGATTCTTGCGATGATAGATCAGCAGTGTAGATGAAGGCCTTTCGGCCAAGCTTCTCAACTGACTCCTTTGTCGATTGTGATGTAGTATCTCGCTGTACGTCCAGTTAGTATCGAGTTCTGGCCTCATCATGAGACGTTCCGTACCTGAACAAGAATAATATCGGCACCAGCTTCAGCAAGACCAATTGCTACAGCCTGGCCAATACCGCGCGTACCACCTGTTACGAGAGCAGTCTGGCCCTCAAGGGAGAAGAAAGAAGCAGACATTTTGAGATATTAGTTATTGACGTCGTGAGTAATTGGTGATGTTTTTTTGGTTTATTCAACGAGGGGCAGTCAGTTCCACCATGAGATGATGGATGGGCTGGGGTACTACGCTATTAATGACCGAGGGGTAAGCTTTTGAGCTCCGACTTAGGAGGAGCCGGATTGGTTCTAATTAGGTGAATTGGACCGGACTAGAACTGGCCAATTGATTGATTGTTCGTAATGCAGGTTTACTCTGTAGGTTTACATTCAACCGGGCTTGTGAAGGTCGGAGAGAAGGCCGAAGACGACGGAAGCTTTGAATGGATCCCCGCAGAGGTGTGATGCTATTCTGTATCATGAGATATGTACAGACTGATAGCACGTAACTCTTTGGAGCACAGGCCTTACAGATACACATTATAGATATTTCCTGAATGTTACAAAGACGAAACACCTCCTACAAGACACAGATCTGATCTTTTCCTCTCATCCAGCTCATGAGTCGGCCAACATTTCCTCCCTGGGCTTCTCCAACATCTCCAAAACAGTGGATCGTCCTAAACCCAACGGCTCAATCTTTAGCGCTTCACCCCGCGGGATACAGGGCAGTGGGGGCACGCTAGCACTGTCTCTACCACTGCGGATAAAGATTCTCTCTTCTTTTTTTTGCTGTCATGGGGGCATTGCACGTCATGGGACGTCTTGTCGCGGGGCATTTCAATGCTATCGTGGGGCGTCTTCTCCGAGGTCAGGGTCATCTCGGTCCTCTCTCCGCGATGAGACTCTGAGAATCAATTAGGGATTGTAGACTATAGCTTCTGTCCAATCCGATATTTGGTCGACATCGGCCCTGGCTTGAATGTCCTTGTTTGGTTTCGCCCTTTACTAACCCACCTCTCGCTCTCATCTTGATCCATGATCTCCCAATAACTTTTGCATCTGTAACATTGACCATTTCCTGCATATTTCTGTCACAATATTTCACCAGTTACTCAATTGCTCTTCTTTAATCATTCCCTTCATCATATCACAACTTTCGCCTCTCTCATACCTTCATCATGGCAACTGAGCGTGTCAAGGCCTCCGTCCTCCACGGCGAGAAGGATCTCCGTCTGGTAAGCACCATTACTCGATTACACCCAAGACAGTTGACTGACTCAATTGACAGGAAGAACGTGAACTTCCCGCACCCTCAAGCAACGAAGTCCAAGTCGCAGTCAAGTCAACCGGCCTCTGTGGCTCCGATCTTCACTACTACAACCACTTCCGCAACGGCGACATCATCGTTCGCGAACCTCTCACTCTCGGCCATGAGTCCGCAGGCACAGTCGTAGCCGTCGGCTCAGAAGTCACACATCTCAAGCCTGGCAACCACGTCGCTCTTGAGGTCGGTCTGCCTTGTGAGGCCTGTGAGCTCTGTGGTGAGGGTCGTTACAACATTTGCCGTGGAATGAAGTTCCGCAGCTCAGCAAAAGCCAATCCTCATGCGCAGGGAACTCTACAAGAGAGAATCAACCACCCGGCCAAGTGGTGTCACAAGTAAGACAATACAAGCTTTGCGAGGTGAGAAATGTACTGACTTTTGCTCAGAATGCCTGAACATGTTACTCTCGATCTCGGCGCTCTCGTTGAGCCTCTCTCAGTCGCAATGCACGCCCGAGACCGCGCTGCTCTCCCCAAGGGCTCAACAGTCCTCGTTCTCGGCGCCGGTGCCGTCGGTCTTCTCGCAGCCGCCGTCGCAAAGGCCGATCAAGCCAAAACCGTCATCATCGCCGATATCCTCAAGGACCGCCTTGATTTCGCCATCAACAACGGCTTCGCCGACGCTTCAGTAGTCGTCCCCATGGAGCGCCCACAAACTATCGAGGACAAGCTCGCCTTTGCCCAGAAGGTCGCTGCTATGGTCAAGGAAACACAGGCCAACGGAGAGGCTGTCGGTGAGGTTACAGCTGTGTACGAGTGTACTGGTGTCGAGACTTGTGTGCAAACAGCCATCTACGCTACCAAGCCTGGAGGCAAGGTCATGATCATTGGAATGGGAACTCCCGTTCTCACCATCCCCATGTCGGCTGCTGCTCTTCGCGAAGTCGACATCGTGGGTGTCTTCCGTTACGCCAACACATACAAGGAGATCATTGAACTATTGGCCAACCCTCCTGCCAACATGCCCGACGTGAGCCGTCTGGTCACTCAAAGATACAACGGCATGGAGAACATTGAGGAGGCTTTCAAGATGGCTGGCAAGGTGAGGGATGAGCAAGGCAACCTTGTTATCAAGGTTGTTGTGGACTTTAACGAGAAATGACTAAAAGGTCGGTTGTAAATTAATAACGGTTGTGGGAGTTGACAATGGGGGTTTTATGAATGGGCTAAAAGGCGTGTTGTACGGGATCTTGAGGATTATAGATATCTAGTTTCTGGCAAAATGATGAGATGTTTGAACAAGTCCATACTGCACCTTGGCCCTTCCCGCTGTTATACTTGACATGTCTGACTGATGAGTAAACATACTCGTAGACGACGGTGTTGAGAGAGTTGTTTGTTCAGCAGCCACAAAGTCTTCCACTAAGATGCAAACGAAACAGCCAGTTTTTGGACATGCTGAACTTGGTATACCAGCATTTTCAGTCCAGACTCACTGAGAGGCATCGCAGTTCGTCAGATCTCACTGTAGTCCGATCTAGTAGCATCCCACGGCATGTCCTTATGATATGGTCCTCGAAGCATCATGACAAAGACACTCCGATACAAGCACTAGCACATTAGACAATGTCGAATATTCATGAGTTTAACTTTTACTATTCATGAAGCTAACTTGAGCTTCTGATCTATTATAGATGCAATATCATTCAATGCCGCTTTTCATCATATCTCATCTTTATCCCAATATCATATATCTATAGCCGACCTTTGATTCATGACTTGTCGGGGAAACCAAAGTCGATGCCGAAGGGAGGGTAGACATATCGCTTGACCTCACCCTTCTTGACAAGGTCTTCGGAGTAGTCGTTCAGGGCTTTGATGTCCTCGTCGTCGAGGTCGACAATAGTCTTGTTGGCGGTGATACGCTCGGGGGTGACGGACTTGGCGAGTACGGTGCTGCCACGGGCGACTACAACAGTGTTAGCATTGTCGTTTTCGCGAACAAGTTCATGAGACATACCATGGTAGCTGAGGAGGACGGTAGAGGCAGAAACACCCTTCTTCTCAGCAATCTTGACAACAGGCTCAGCAGTCATGACGGGACCACCGGTGCTGCCAAAGGGGCTGTAGGCCTCAATGTGAATGCCCTTCTCCTTGCAGAAGTCAACAATCTCCTGCTGGGGAAGACTAGGGTGGTTCTCGATCTGGTTGACGGCGGGGATGATAGTGGCATGAGGCAGAAGCTCCTCGAGGTACTTCTTGCTGTACTATACCGAGTGTTAGCTGAGATTGTTGAAGTGAAAGTGATTAACATACGTTGCAGACACCGACACCACGGGTCTTGCCGGTAGCGGGGAGCTTCTCCATGAGCTTCCAGCCATCGACGTGGTTGTAGTCTCGGATAACATCTCGAGAACCATCAGCCTTCTTGGGGAACTTGTCGTCGTTACCCTCGGGGTTGAGGAGAAGAGGCCAGTGCTATAACAATTTAGCATACAAAATCGAGAGATCTTCTGACTAGCAACTTACCACAAGGAAGAGATCAACGTAGTCAAGGCCAAGGGCCTTCAAACTCTTGTCGAGACCAAGCTCAGGGCGGGTGTTGTAAGTAGCCCAGACCTTGGTGACGACAAAGATGTCCTCACGCTTGACACCGGCCTCAAAGGCAGCCTTGAGGCCAGCACCAACCTCCTCTTCGTTCCCGTAGCAGTAGGCGCAGTCGATCAGCTTGTAGCCATCCTTGAGAGCGTATGTGACGGCCTTCTCGACCTCGCCAGCGGGTGACTGCCAGGTACCTACAAGCAACAAAGATCAGTCAATTGAGCTCTTGGGGGTTAAAACATGTGAAAACAACGCACCGAGACCGAGGGCAGGAATCTCCTGGCCAGTGTTGAGCTTGAAGGAAGAGGGAGCCATTGTGTGAATCTTGTAAGAGAGTGGGTATCGTGAAGAAGATAAGAGAGATCTAGAACAAAGCACAAGAGAAGAAGCTCGTACAGAAGTGGGAGACGTGAAGGTTATAAACCGCTGCCACATCATGAACATGGCCCAATGCCCCTCATGCCTACGTAGCTTGATCTACCGAGCTACTCTATTACAGCACCTCATTCTTCGATAAAACAAAGCCCCCCAATGTACACGCTCATCTTTGCGGGGTGAACCCCGCCAAAGCGCTAGGCATGTCACCGCCGAGCTCGAGGGGCATTTTTGCCTCTTAGAGCAAGTTTGGGGTGCAGTTTACACGGAAAAGTGCTGATCGATGGAGATTTCTCGGGGTGGGGTTGCTCCGAGGCCTTGAGATAGTGAGCTGAGGCTAACTTGGAGCGGTAGAGAGGTCGGTGAGAACTCCGGCCGAACGATGCCCCCAAAGGTTGAAAGACTCTGTTTATGGAGTTGTTGTCCTTTCTGAGAATGCCGGGAAATGTCTGCACTCGAGAATATGCTAGAAAAGTGAATAGGAATAGTTGAAGGGCCGATGGCCGACTCTGCCTCTTTATATATCCTGTACTGATGATGCTATATCGGCTATATCACATATCCCGGCCTTGATATACCACTCCCATCAACGTGGGGGTTGCTTCTGAAGCCAACTGTCAAAGCCATGAGACCAATCACAAACAATTCCACTCTGTTCACGGAAATGCCTGATACTCTGTCACTCAATATGTAAGTCTATGCCATTGAGGATCTACTGATTCATTATTAATCCTGAAACCCCCAACATGAGCCATCGACGAGAGTCTTCCTGCAAGACCCTTTTCCCTCTATGCTACGTCGTTCCAATCCGTCTCTAAAGAAAAAACGACTACAAAGTATAAGGTACAAACATACGTACATATGGAAAAGAAGTGCACCTATCGAATAGGACCCCATTACAACAAAACATGTGCCGTTAAACTCCCTTCCTTGGTCCAAGTTTTTCCGCGCCCGCCTCTTTTTCTCGTATCTTGTGTTGCGTTTCGTCGTCAAGGTTTAGCCCGAAACAAGAACCCAGATCCTACAGTCTGTTAGTAACTGCTAATCACCCTTGACCGTAGTCTTGGTAATGTCCTGGAGACGAAAGGTAAACTTACAGGAAGAAAATCATTAGCGTTCCAAACATCTTGGCAATCAACATTCTGTTGCTTGACACTCGGTTCCAGTACTTGAGGAGTTCTCGCTGGGCTCCTTCAACATTATCGACCACATCTTCTGTGTTGGCATCAATGCGCTGGATCATCTCGCTTTGCTCAGAAACCATGGTAGCTAGTTGTCCAAAAATGCTGCCAAGCTCGCCAATGGTCTTCTCGATAGCTTCAATCGCTTCGCCTCTTTGTTGGATATAAGTGTTGGAGGGCTGTGCCTCTTCCATCATCAGCAGCTGTTGATCGCCAACGGGGTTGAGAGACAGGGTATCTTGAGCTCCCGGCGCGGGTGAGTTGCGAGCTGGTGTTCCGTAGAGGGGAGAAGCCGACTGTTGAATCGACGGTTGGGCATGTTGCGATACAGAGGAGATAAAATTCTCCGTTCTTGATCGCGATGCCTGGATGTTCTTGGTTCTGGCCTCAAGAACGTCCTTGAAGTTGACCGAGACGTCAGTAAGCTTGCCTTGTAGTAGGTAGACAACGTTCTTGTTGTGCTCGCCCTCCTGATCAGCCTTGGGGTGTTGTTGCTTGGTGAGTGTTTGAAGAGCTCCAATTTGCTGGTTCAGAGACGAGAGATCTTGCTTGATGACGAAAGTAAGCTCGTTGATTTCCACAGGACGGTCGTCGAAAAGTGTTCGTCGCTTCGCCACTGTTTCTTAAGGTTAGAATTGTGAACTACGCTGGGCATTCGCGTCGCCGAGATTGGCAGATAATACTCACATTGAGCTAGCTTTTCCAACTTGCCCATAGTCGCAGAGATGCCACGTCCAATCTCAGCAGCCTTCCGGGCGAACTCGGATCGTCTTGGGGGACCTCCAGCATGACCGTTGGCGGCATCTTTTTGCGCATCAGTCAATAGAGACCGGCGCTGAGAGCTGACTTTTGAGGAGGATTGTTTTCGCTGTGCCTGGGCGAGTACCGACTTGAACTCGGAGGTTCGGTCTTGAATAGATGCGACAGCCATGGTGGCCAAATTAAGAGGGGTTAATGATAAAAGCCGAGATGTCAGACTGCGGCCAGCGCGGCTTCGTGTCTCGAAAAGAGTCGTGGGGATCGATGTGATAGATAGCAGCGATAAATATGCCACCTATGCGACTTGTGTTTCACTGGAGATGTGTTGAGTTGCGAATGTTGAACGTCGATGTGGAAGGGTCCGGATCAGGTCTCGGTTGGCAGCGCAGGCGAAACGGAACGTCGAGGGGTGACGCGGACGAACGAATAGCAGGATAATTAGAAAGGAGTACTTTTTGGCGCTTCGAATCGAAGGAGTTGGTCGAGAGTGCGATGTGTAAGAGAGAATTAAATTGTCGCGAAGCCTTGGGAGTGGTACGAAATGGAGAAAAGGGCTAGAGAGAGCTAAGTTAAACGGTACCGTAAATGCGCAACAAAGAATGCCAGAGACAAATGAGGTTTGATTTGAATTGGTTGTCGCTGCGTCTGAAAGGAGATTGGATTGATTGAATGATTGGGGAACGTGTTGTGTCGTTGGCTTGTTCCAGACTGGCCCAGTCTGGTCGAGGGGCAGGGGTAGGTTCAGTTCAGTCACAGTGATGAGTGAGTGTGATCCGCCACGCTGGCTCTTTTACCAATGCTGGCCAGACTGTTATTAGATGTGTGGCGTTATGTGGCTGAGTATGAAGTTGGAGTTTGAGAAGATATTCTGCAGCATCAGCAAAGAAAATATTGATACGAGGAGGCATCGAACCTTTTTTATTTAGTTATTCAAATAAGTACGGGTATGCGTTGGGAATGTACTTCTGCTGAAATTGACAACTTCTATCACAATCATGCCTGGCCTGTATGTCTGCGTAGAGAGTTGAAGGTGGCATATCGCGAGCTAATCACGAGTTTTCAATCAAGAGATTGTATTTTGTTTTTCTACGGAGCAATTTGTCTAGTATTTGATGTGGCAAGTATACGTAGTACCTAGGTAATGTCTTAAACCCATAGTGAGGTTCTTCATTGTTCAATCTCTTAGTGATCTAGATGACAACTGCATACTCTCATTCGCAACCTCTGATACCAGCTCGTAAAGACCACCACTAAACCCTACCTTACCTACAGTTGCTAACATTTCTTCGTATCAAAATTCCATCTCCATAGCTTCTTTATAGCCCCAAAGTCTGAACCTTACCTCGTATATCAAATCCAATCATCTTATTCTGCAATCAAGTGGAGCCTAGGGTGAGCGGGAATGACGGCATTGAACCCCTTTGACTACCTATCCGTACCTGTTACCGTTCTGCCATTCTTTGCTAGACACGCAATATTTGAGAGCTTCCATGCCATCAACTAGAGATCTGTAACACTGCAAAGACTTAAGACGGCCACTGGAAAAATTGGTGGTCAAGTCAGCAACTCACAGCCATTTGATGGTCGGCACTCGAAATCCTGGTGTCCTGAAAGACGTGTCATAGTCGACGTCACCTGTCCTATCAAAAGCAAGTTGATAAAGGCGTTGCTGTCTCTTCATTCACATCCATGGTCGCACGTGTGCATGTGCAACTTGGAATCCGTGTTTACGTGTGACATTTGCGTTGAATGCTGTGTAAAACTCGCATACATGATACAGCAATGTGGAGATATAAGGGGGCCAAAAAAGCCACCTGTTATGCAATGGGTTCGTAGTTCGTGATGTTGAGGCCAGTGCCGCAAAGGTAAAGTTATCACGAGGTGTCAAAAGGGTTCATCCTAGTGGATAGGTGACGAGGACCGAGGCACTAAGCCCCCCTTGACCAAACAGTAAACTCTTCGACGGCCGTAATTCAGCTGATCAATCTTCAGGGCCCCGAGAATAATTACAGTACCGTATGTGCAACATCGGAGGGAGGCCTAACACAGAAGGACACGCGAGCTCGCGGGTATCTTGACTCGATAGACTTGAAGCTCTTTTCTGCTTTGTCTTGTATCCCGAGGCATAGAACAATAAACAGTCTCCCCAGGATGAAAAGCAAGGATATGTCAAAAATAGCAGTGGTCAGTTCTTGATCCATGTCTCCAAGGCTAATTGGGATAATTATCAACGTGGATTTTAATTACTTGCTCTATAAACATCCATTCCGCACACTAACGCGAAGTGACGGGAGTCCACCCAAGTTCCATTAGCAGACGATCTCGTAAATTCGTGCCAGTCCTAGCCAGTGAGGACCTAATAATAAAGCTCTAATCATTCTAACGCTGGGTTGACTCCGCTGATAATTTCATTCCATCGATCGACCCATTTTGGTTTCTTTTTTTGTCGCTTCTAGGTAGACTAGTAGACTAGTCGTCCCCTGTGTGATAACGGGCAACGGCGGCCATAAAAAAACCACTGTCGCAATACTAAGGTAATCCTCGCAGTGATCTTCTATTTCTTGGGTTTCAACGAGGCTGGGCAAACTGGGGTATCTTGATACTCCTCTGTATTCGGCTCCTTGTCTTCCCTTATTAGTGGTTCAAGTTGTCCGCAGCCCCCAGTCTTTAGAACAGCAATCGCCTGAAGTGCCCCATCCACCTCCGTCATCCAATCTCCAACGGGCTACCACAGCGGCGGGCAGCATCGCACTAAGCCAAAGGTGACAAAAGTGCTTGACCGCACCATTCATTCATTCAATCAACCATCCATTCGCATGCGCGCTTGCTCCCGACCACCACCAGAAACGTAACTCCGCCTCCTTGTTCTATCACCATCTTGTCGCCATCATTTCACAAGCTGTCGTTGGCATCTCCTGTTTTGCCATAACCTTCTTTGTTCTGCTACCTTGATCTCATTCTTGTTGTTGTTGTTGTATTGACTCTTTTTGCTGTTTGTGTTTCTTGGCTTGCAGACCTTGTATTTTAAGCTCTTTGTCAATCTTGACCAACCGTCCGTCGCCTACCGACGCATTACTTTCTCCGCCGCCGATCTTCATCGCCGAACCCGATAAATAGGCCGGTACACCTAATCCTATTGCCACGTCCTCCCAGTTCTACTGTTACCAACGCCGCCGACCGCTGGATTTCCATCAAGCATCACGAGGTCGTCCAAGAATGCTTCGATAGCCGAGTTTGGCTAAAAACCCCAAACACGACATGGATGGGACTTATAATAACCCTTATGCGCAAGGGCAGTCGCAATCTCCATTGTAATTATCCTTCGCAGATACCTAAAGTTTCTCACCGTTAATCCGAAATCGCTTCTAGATCTCCCCAAACGCCTGGAGGATATCAGGTCAACGTCAACCGTACCAAGACGAGGAAATGGGTCCAAGCGCCGACTCAGAATTACGATGGTGACGACTGGGGCGCCGACGAGTTCGAGGATGACGAGCCACCACCGCCTCCCCCGGTTCCTCGAGTAACAACAGGTCTCCGACCGGTCGGACAACGAACCGAATCATTTGGACCCTCCCCAAGATTGGCTGCCGCTGTCGCTTCCAGTTCTCGCAGCTCAAGCAACGCGCCTTCGCTACAGCTTCAGACAAACCATCCGGATGTGCCCAACCCAGGCCACCCAGAACAATCCCATAATGCTTCGTCGCCAGTTGCAGGACGATCCGGATCGCCTGCTCCTTTGTCTTCGGGTGCTGGATCTTCAAAGGCGCCCAGTTATCATCAACAGCCCGACATACGATCCTCTACCCCGCAGAGCACCGCAAGTTCCGCTGCTCGTGGTTCGCCCTCAATCCGACCCGATTTTCGCCATATAGATGATGAGCGTAAGTTGGGCGGGTCGCCGTTGTCCATCGCAGAGAATATTGCTCCCAGACCCGATGATCGCTCCACACCTCCAGCCAATGAACCGAACCAGCCTGGATACGGTCGAGGAGATGGCCCAGCGATTGATAAGGTCCAGAAGCAGCCAACTTTTGATGCCATTCTTGCGAAGCGCGAGGAGCTTGGCTTAGGATCTCAGGGGTTGCACGATCCTCCCACTCTGGATAGCACTGCTTCTCCTGAGCCTGCTAGTCACAAGGAAGAAACTGTGATTCATTCGCCTGCAGACATAGACAGAAAGCGATTATCTGTCAGCCCCCAGCTTCCCGATGTTGCGCGTATGTCAGTATTTGGCGCTGATTTCCTCTCCTCGGGAAGCAAGTCGAGCGCTCCTGCCTCTGCCCAAGACCCGACCAAGCAAGACCAACCTTCAGTTCCCAGTCAAGCAACTGATGGCCCTGGAAATCTCGCAACTTTGGAAGAGAAGCCCAGAGAGAGTGAAGACAACACCAGCACTCCTGGTCCTAACAGCAGTACCTCTCTTGCCCCGGTGAATGATCCTCGAGCTGTTCCACCTCTGCGAACACCGAGCCCGAACTCAAAGGGACTCTTCCCATCGCCTAGAGACCCTGCATCAGCCACTGACTCCAAGATTACGCCCACAGAGCCTCTGAACCCTCAACAACCGGATTACTCTCCATCGAACTACGAGCCAAACTCTGCTTTGACACAAGGATCCTTGAACACTTTCAATTCGTCGCCTGTTAAGGAGAGTGACGTCTTGAGTGAGGAAATCATGAGGTCCCTTAGCCCCATCGCTCCAACACCAAGCTCTGCAGTGTCTCGACCACTACCCGATAATTCTCAGTCTTTGGCACCAGGGGACCGAGGTGTCACTCGTAATAGCAGCTATACCCTTAGTGATTATGATAGCTATTGGGCCGATTCAAACGAGAAACCTGGGCAAGATTCGAAGACCGAAGCAGAGGACCAAGAGAAGCCCAAGACTGAGACCTCTCCAGTGCATGAGCAGCAACAGCAGCCAACTGTCCAACCACTGTCTAGCGTCGTGGTGTCTACCGAATCCCAGCCTGCCGCTCAACCAGAGTCACCCAAGTCTGATTCACGGCGTAGATTCTCTTGGGAGGCTGGTTTCGATTCCCCACCAAAGATTCTTCCTGTCGAGCCGCCCTCTGGTACTTTCAACAACGAAGCTCCTCGTCCAGCTTCACCTTCACCTCTAGCGCCAGTGGGAGTCCAATCTCCAAAGGACGAGGCTTTAGATGTTGCCAGCCAAAATAAAGAGTCACCTCAAAATGCCGAGACTCCCAGAATCATCATCCCACTTTCTGGTGGCATTTCTCATCAAGTTTCCAAAGCCAGCACGCTACCGCCAAGCCAGCAGCCAGCTGCTTTGGAGCCTCCTTCTCCCGTCTCTATCGAAAATGACGATGCAACTCCTCGAGCCGTTGACAACCGTCGTCCATCTGTCGCAGAGAATAAATCATTGACTCAGGTACCTTCAAATCTTACGTCAGCATCGCCAGCCCCAGATAAGTCGACCAAAGCTCTTTCTCCCAGTCAGTTCCCTCAGACTACTCCATGGCGCGATATTATGAGCCTAGCAACACCTGTTCAAAGGACTCTCAAGTTTGAAGCGGGTTTAGCTACACACCAAGCGTGGGAGTCAGGTCTGGACAACTGGCTGTCTAATCTGATGACCGAGCATCCCGAATACGCGAACGGAACTTCCTCCTTCTCCGGAGCCGGGGTGCCCACAAGTCAAAAGGGACACGCATCAGGTCCCAGCCTTTCTCACAATCAACAGCCGTATTACCAGCAGTATCTTAATGCAAGCTCGCCTACGACAGGGCCACCACCAGGGCGATCTCGACTTGGCGGTTCCGTGCCATCCGGCACCAGCGGCTTCGGAAACTCGAGCAACCAGATTGGAACCAAGGGCAAGGAACTCATGCAGTCTGCTGGAAAGATGGGCAAGGGATTGTTTAGCAAGGGAAAGAGCAAATTGCGTGGAACTGGGGACAAGGTATTTCACTGACGCTTCTCTTTTTAGAACCTGTTGTGATGGGCTTCTTCCTCTTTTTTTTTCTCCCTCGGAGCAGGGTTATTGTTGGATTAAATCTCCTTTCGTCATGCACTTCGGGGTTGATGATCACTCTTGACCTTACCTTATGATGAGACGGGTGTATGAGATAGGAATTCTACGACGCTTGTTCCCTTTTCTCCTCCCGCATTGTCATCCATCATGATGTTGCCCATCCATCAGGCTATGTGACAAGAGTGTTTATTAATGTTTCTTTGGTTGACAGGGCGAACCAACATCTCCGGTGCAAACAAAGTTCAAAGCTGAAAGACGCGCATCGTGGGGTTTAGATCGTCTCACAAGATCCCGCGCTGATGACTCCTCCGAGAAAGACGTCGTGATCTCGAGGCCTTCGACCCAGTCGTATCATGCTCCCCAGTCCTCCCAATCTTCTAGCATGTTACAGTTTGGCTCTGTGCCATCGACTGGCGAATCAGGTAAGAGACTTGCTTCACGCGAGAGCTACGGGCCTCAGCTCTCACAAGATCCATCTGCTTCTGCTTCTGCTTCTACCTCTGCCTCTGTCTCTGCTTCTATTTCCGCTCCCGCCAGTAAAGAAAATGATGATAGATCGCAATGGTACATTCCAACTCCCATTGATGAGTCTACTTGGGATCCTTTCAAGGGAACAGACCTTGCCAAAGGTAAAGCTTCTGAGCAATCAGGAGCCATGCTTGCAAGCCAAGGCTATCCTCAGGATGGTTCCAGCACCCAAATACCATCCAGTAATCCAATGTCTGGTGGTGCTACTCCTACGCCTGCCAGCGGCGGTATTCGTATGGTGCCTCCAGAGGACCCTGCTGGCCCACCACCTCAATCGACGTCTGTTTATTCTTCGGTTATCCAGGCCCCCACGACAAATGCACCTCAGTTTCAAACTCTGACTCAACCAAATGATCCCTCGGCTATGGTTCGGCGTCATTCCTCCTTTGTTGGACTACCTCCCATCAGAAGAGGGTCGACTTTCGACGTAAACTCGAGATCGACAGCGACTGAACAAAGGACCACACAGCCTATCGCTGAGCATGTTTCTGCTGAGCCGGAAGACTTTGATGAGATTGCGCGTCAGCAGGGAACACTGACATCTGAGGTTACGGTCGGGTCTACACTGGTTGGGACAGATTCCATCATGGAAGAGAAGTTCAAGAAAGATGCGGATGGATCAGAACCTCAATCACCCCCTCCGCAACAATCACCACGCCACTCACTGCAACAATCACCTCCCAGGGGACCACAGCATCCATTCCAGATGCACCCAGTCCAGCCCGGGCCTATGCCACCGCAAACTCAAGGATACCAGCCTCCGACGCTGCCCTTGCTTCCGCCTCAGCTCATGGGAGGCAACCCTGTTCAGAGGCTTCCTCCGTCTGGTCCGTGGAAATTGGAGGAAAGTCACTTGTCTGAACCTCTTCACCGCGTTACTCCCAAGCCTCAGGCAGTCCCACCATCGGGCCAATGGAAGTTGGAAGAAAGTCACTTGGCCGAACCCCTTCATATGGTTAACAGAAACCGAGCAGGCACGAATGCCTCGCAACTTTCACAGCTCTCGCAGCGTTCACAACGTTCCCAACGTTCACAGCAGTCCCAACATGACCCTTTCTATGGCTACAACAAAGAAACCGGGGATGTTCCCCCTTCTCCATCTTCGAGCTCCACAGCTAATAAGCATCATCAACGGCAAAAGCCTTCTGAAGTGCCACCTTCATCGGCCAATCGTTACCCTGGTCTCTTCCCTGGCCATCAACGACAGCCGAGCGGTTCTAAAGATGTTCACCCTGGCCCTGGATCTCAGTTCATCAGACGCTTTTCTCAGGAGGGCATCCCCAGAACAGGGACGGGCGACACTACGAATGAAGACCGGGGACGATCTAAAAAGGCCTCGGCATTGTTGAAGGACATTGGACATCGTTTCAGGAAGAGCTCGACCGAGCGACGAAGCACGCCTATGGATCAACACGGTCAGCAGTTCCATCCTCCGCAACTACAGCAGCAACTTCAACCACCGCACGCTGACATCCATCATGATGCGGCTTCCGTCTCAAGTGTGACGACAGACGGAACCCATGACAAGAAGAAGTCCCGGGCCAGTTTCATGCTTGGTCTGAGGAGCAAGCAGAGCCGAGAACGGCTTTCAATGCCTCCCCCTCCACGCCCGGATGACAGGAGGCCCGCCACATCGACGGAAGAGAGAAGGGGATCTCGGCTCAACCCTGACTTCGATCCTGATTCAGGTCAGTATCGACCTGCAGGTCCTCCACGCGCAGCTACTTCGAATTTGGCCAACGAGATGAGCCAATCTGCTACTCCTCCGGCAAAGAAGCGATTCTCGGCATTCAATACCAAGGCTGCTATGACGAATGTCTTCAATCGGCCAAGCAGTGGTACATCCTCGAAGCCTGGTACACCCACCTCTTCAAGGCCGATCTCAAGTCACTTGGGAGCTCAGCAACCAGTATCCCTGGAGCGCCCTCCTCATCCAGGCTTTGAGCGAAGTAGCACTGCCGGTCCTACCTTCAATCAGATTCTTCCGACTCCAACAGGGACACCGCCGGCTGATGGTAACGAGCGCCGTAAGAGACGAGGTTCGGCTGCTGGACTGATCTCCGGCCTTTTGGGACACGTCCACAAGAGCAAGGAGTCCCAGATGCAACAGCCTTATGATCGCCGCGCTTCTGGTTCCCAGCTTGGTACCCCTCACCCGCCAGCCCTGCAGACACAGGGAAGAAAACCTTCGGGACCCCAACTGACCAGCCCTGTACTTCCAGGGGGTCAGCTTGGAGGCCCTCAAGGCCCTGCACCGCCGTTGGCTAGTCCCCAACCTCAGAGATCTCATCAATTTGGTGGCCAGCAGTCGATATCTAGGGAACAATCCCCGATGTCTTCTGCCAGACCTCTATCTGGTGGGATCAGGGATAACCAGCACGCTCAAGCTGCCTACCGCAACTCACGTCCATCACCTCTGGGCTTTGGCTCTACCACACCAGCAGGGACTCCTCCCATCGGATCAGTGACTGAAGCCAGCCGCCATGGGACTCCACAGACACCTTTCAGCGTGGGACAGAGCTTCCCGGACACGCGAGCTGGAAGAATGCGATCGATCTCACCAGCTGCATCCGCAATCCGAAGTGCCCCGACAACGCAGACCTCATTCAACGTCCCAAGCACGGCCCCAACAACTCAGCCGTCATTCCACCATGCATCACAATCGTCACAGTCGCTTGACAAGCTCGCGCACGCAAAGGAGGAGGGAACTGGGATCCAACGACCAGTCACAGGCTCACCAAACATGTCCTTCAGGCATGAGAATAGGGCTAGTCATGGTGCATCAGATAATGACATGCCGTTGTCTCCAGTGTCGCAAATGTCCAAGACTGGCCCGCCGTCTGTATCGTCGATGGCTACTCAGAGTCCTCGTCTGAATACTACTACTTTGGCTGCTGGAAGACGACAGTCCTCCCAGCTTTCACAGCCTGACACGCCTGTTGTATCTGCAGTGTCTACTTCTCCACAACATCAGACCTTTGCCAACAGGATGGGAGTGTCACCGCCACAGCAACAACAGCAGTTTCCTCCTGGGTTACAGCAACAGCCTGTGAATGCTCAGCAACAGGCACACCCTCAGATAAACCCTCAACATGGTGGCTACCAGATTACTCCGGGTCAGCAGTACGAGCCCAATCTCCGCCAGCCATCTGCAGGCCAGCCTATGCCAGGCTCATACCCACAAGCCACTTCTCCTGGCCGTCCACCTATGCAGATGCAGCACTCTGGTTCAGGCCCTCCCGTCCCTGCAAAGGACGGCTCGGGTGCTCTCCAGCAACCCCAGATTGCCAATCAGCCAGCTCGCCAGGCAAGTCCGGGAGCTTCGAAGTGGAAAGGTTTGAGGAATCGCATGTCGGCACAGGTCTCAAACAAGCCGGCAGCGAGTCAAGGAAAGGGCGAGAACGACAAGCTGACTGCAAGCAAGATCCTTGGAGCATTTAAACGAGGTTCCAAGGAGAATCGGCAGTCAATGGTCATTCCCGATCTGCAGGCTTATCAGAACCATGAGATGCGGCCTGTGCAGCGACAACAGCAGCCTCAACAAGCCCAGCAAGCTCCGCGACTTCAACAGCCCCAGCAGCAATTTGCTGGTCAAGGTCCGCATGGACAGACCCAGTCTCCCCGTCCCTCCTCGCAGGTCAGCGGCCAACCTTTTGGACAGGTGCCAACTGCTCGCCCGTCCTCCCAGTTCAGTAACCAGAGTATGGGACAAGCGCAGACCAAGCGTTACTCATCAATGTTTACCAGCCCAATTATGCCACAGCAAGAGTTCCGAAGCCCTTCGGGGGCTTTCGCTTCAGGTCCCCAGGGTATGATCCAGCCACAGCCTGGCCACCCGTATCAGTCTCCTCCTCAGATGCAGGGACAGTTCCCGTCGACACAGTCGCCACAGGCTCAATACCATTCTCCGCCGCAACCCCATGGTCAATTCCAGTCTTCTGCCCAACAGCAGGGTCACTTCCAACCACCTCCTCAACCGCAAGGCCAGTTCGTGTCTCCACCCGTGCAACAAGGTCAATTCACGTCCCCCATGCAGCAGCAAGGTCGCATCCAGTCTCCCGCGCAGCAACAGGGACAATTCCACTCTCCTCCTCAGCCCCCGGGTCAATGGCAGCCTCAGATGCCTTCCACTGCAGGCCAATTCCCACCACCTCAACAAAGACAGGCTTCTTATCCTGGCCAATGGCACGGCGCACAAATTGGCCAAAGCTCAAACACGCCCTCATCATATAGAAGTCCTCAGCATTCTCAGTTCTCGTCGCAGCCTCAAAGCCCGCAATATGGGTTCCCAACAGGACAAAATGTTCATGGAGAGGAATCGCCCCCTGTCCATGTTTCGACGCCTACTCAGGTTCACTCTCCTACACCAGTGCACGCCCCGTCGCCTCGTCCTTCACTGTTGAATCTCCAAGCTATGGTTGCTGCCAACCCTGAACACGACCACACTCAGGAGGGAGAGCGTGAGCACTCAGAAACCGCTCCTCGAAATGACCCCAATGCAACTCATCAGGGCAGCTCCAATATGCAGAGGTTTAACAGCGACAGTCCTCATAGTGGCAGAACGAGCGGGAGTCCTAGAGTCGGCAGTAACCCTCCATCAACACAACACGTTTCCCCAAGAATAGGCACAGAGCAGAACGGTAGCTCAAAGTCCCGAGCGCCTAGTCTTCCCATGCCTGTGCTTGCTGGAGGCGATTTCATGGGAGGCCATGCTGTGCCAGGTACCAATTCACGATTCTCACCCAAAGCAGAGGAGTCTCAGGGCGTGTCGCTCAGTCCCCCGTCTGGTGCACCGGGTAGTGTCAGCCCCAACTCTACGAGGCAATCCCCATCAGGCGGTAGTGATCTCGGCCCTCCCGAGCCAAAGAGCAGGGGAGGCCCATCGTTCCACGCTGAGCTCGAGGATACCGAGGATGCCCGGAAGCGCACATTGCGAATTGATTCACAGGAAGAGAAGATTCACTACGATCCTAATGCAGACTCGGATGGAGAGGTTCCTCCTCAGATGAGCGCGACTAGTTATCCTGGACAAGAGTGGAATCCATACGGCATGCCCGAGATGGGTGACTGGAACGAGGCGAATGACCGCTAAGCCACTCCTCACTGCCTATTCACCAACCTACACACGCACTACCTACTCATATACGCACAGCATATATTATGCTTCTACCACTCTACTCGAGATTGTTTCTTAGACTGCCAACCCAGCGATATAAGTCGACCTGTAACGGCCGCCTTTACCCCAATTCTTGGATATATATTAGTTCATATTAGCCATTACTGGATATATCAGTGATTTGGGTTTTGTTATTTGCCCCAATACAGCGTGGCGTCATGGCTGTACATATGTTACTGTCTATGCATTTACAGAATTTGTCAAGAGATGGAGCGAAGGGTAATGACAGAATGGAGAGATAGCATGGAAGGGGGTGGAAAAGTACACGCAATACGCACATCTAATTCTTTAATCATTTATGTATACAGTTACACTCCTTATGGACAGGTTAATAAAAGTGTTTTCCCCTGCAAGAATGTGTATCCTTTCTTGACTGGACTCTCTAAAGTGAAATGTAGCGTCTATCATGTATAGCATTATAGAATTGTAAAATTATTTGCTCTTTTCTCCTTGAGTGCTCCATATGGAAACGAAGCTATCAAAAGTCCAAAGAAGCATTCCTGAACGGTATCAGGGCCAGAATAACGGCCTGTGTATAATACGCAGCTCGATCAACAACACCGCCAGTCAATAGCCCAACCGAGCCCTGCTTGTTTTTTGAATCTGTCTGTCCAAATACCATATCATCCACGTGTCCCAGCTCAACACCCTCTTTCAGCAATTGACAAGTCTTCTCTGGTAGAAAATACGCCGAAGTCCGTGCCTTGCCGACCTTGCCATCTTTTCCAATAACAACAATCCAAGCAAAAGAGCAGATGGAGCCGTTGTGAGTTTCAACACCGCCTTCGATGCCAACCCAGAAATCAGCTTCTGATCTGGCTGCTTGGGCATTCTGTGCTCGATTTGATGCACCGCGCAGAGTCTCTTCGTCTGAGAAGGGCTGATCTGAGACGTTGGAGTCTACGCTTATGCCTTGAAAGTCATAAGAGTCTGGAAGCATTTGTGTGAAGCCATCGCGGGCTGCCTTGATTTTGGGGATGTTGTTAGAGGCAACAACCACAAGCTTTTGCTTCTGAGGGGGCTCCATTCTTGATCTTCGAAGAGCGAATTTCTTTGCGAGGACGTTGATTAAGGGTCGATTGTTTCGAGATGTGCTCATGCCTTGGCGGTCAAAGAATATTATGGGCAATGTAACGTTATCCCTGGCCTGAGCTGAGGGGTTTTGCAGTGGTTGATTTGGGCTGTGTTCCCCACCTGTGGCCGCTATTGGTAGATTGAACAGCTGCTATCAATCCTATTCTGAGCAGAGTCACGATAACCATTTAAACTATTCATTAGCTTACGATAGTCCGAATTTCTTATCAAGATCTACCACTAAAAATAGTTTATTATAGTAGCTAACTATGTACTATCAATTCACAGTCGACCGCCAACTTGAGTAACCTCAGTTACGCTACATTTCGATAGATTCTCGCTCCTCCTGGCTACGTCTCAAGACCCCCAAACTTGATACCAGTCTTGTTCTCTGATCCAATCTTCAACGCTTCCAAGTTGAGGAGGCGGATTCAGCTGCATGCAGATCAGCTTCCATCATTATCATATTACAAATGTCAAGAGAAGCAAGCTTACCTCGTTGGGATGAACAGCAGGAGAATCATTACCGCCATGAAGCTCAAATTCATTCGCGAATGCAAAGTTATCTTGTAATTCAGCCCTCAACTCTTCTTTACAATCAAAGCTTAACTCTCCGGGTGGTATGTGTAATAACTCAGTCTTGTACCCCGTGACGTTACTGAAAGTTCGTACGAATTCCCGTGGTGTAATCCAAGCACGATAGCCGACGACGCTTATCCCTGGAGGGTTTTGAATTAGAGCTCTGACGAATGGACCAGAGTCTTGGTCGTGTGATATCAGAGGAACTTTGGTATCGAGATCTAGGTTGTTTGCGAATTGTATGTTTCCGTTCTCTTTCTGCGCTACAGCGTCAGTTTGAATATCATTGGATTTGGACAGCGGTTTAAATCAAACCTTGGTTGGCTGAGCCATTGGATGAGTCAAGAAATTGCTGAGAAAGTATCCAGGGAGATATACACTCGTCTTAGCCCAAAGCTCTGGCTGGTTCTGTTCACCGTACTCTTCTGCATCTGCCTTGGAGTCATGATGACAGACATTTGTGTACTTTCGTCCCGATAATTTCGTCGGACCCGGAAGTGAAGACATGATGAAACGTTCTAGACTTGATACTCTGGCAGCTTCATCGATTATATTCTTGAGTTGTTGGGTTTCTTGTACCTTTGTCCACTCGTTGAGAGGCTGCCCCGGCTTTGGTTTGTTTCGATTCTTTGGGTCGTTGTAGATGCCCCAAAAGTCGCTGACTGCAAAGATGACATTTGCGTATTGGAAGGCTTTGGCTAGTGAGGCCCTGTCGTCCAAGTCGGCTTGGACTACTTCGACATCGCGGGCCTCGAGGTTCTTTGATTTTTGGCTCGAAGGGTTTCGAGTGATGCCACGAACACGCCATCTTGGATCGTTGAGAAAAGAGTTGACGACTGAGCCTCCTTGGCCGCCTGTTGCACCGATGATGACTATGAGCTTTTTGGTGGTCATATTGAGTGTAGTAGGTAGAGAGAGTACAAGTATGCTTGATATGGGAACAGTCCGTAACATCTCTGGGCATTATATAGTTCTGAGAGGATGTAGTCGGTCATTTATTATTAATCGTCCCCATTCTCAATCAGTTTCATCACGTTATTCTCATTTTCAGGCCTGTCTCGCTGTTGATGTTGGTATTGGTTGGGAGGTGTCTTATACAGGAACGGTTCCACTAAAGTCCGCTCCAGATCCGCCTCTGTCTCACTCCTGCCTCCCTATTACCCGCTCACCTCCGTTCTCAGCTCTCGGCTTTTCAGCTTCTCTCTTCTTTTCATGCAATTCAATCGGTCTCTTCAGCCTGTTCTCACGGTTTCTCGCCCCCACGCTCACGCTCACGCTGCAACCCAAGAGGTCCCGATTGATTCCTATGCTGCTTTACAATCACTGCAGATCGACGAGGCTGTCAACGTTACGCAGATCGAGATGCCCGTGGCTCGCCATTCATGTGCAACATGTCGGTAAGGTTAAAGCCCTCAAATCACTCAAATCTTCTCTAATTTGTTCAGCCGCCTGAAGAGGAAATGCATGAGAGAGCTGCCATCTTGCTCCTTAGTACGGCTCAGAACTGGGGCAGATATAGCCTAAAACTGACGGCTTACAGTGTCGGCGCCTAGGAAAGAAATGTGAATATATAGAACTTCCACCACCTCCAACTGCTCCTCCGCCAGATGGAACAAGCCAGCCGTCTCTGTCAGAACCCAATCAGCCGTTTCCCTTGGCCTTCTTCTTGGATCCAGATCTCTTCACGCCACTAACCACCAGCAATGCATTAGCACCTGGGCCAAGAGTCGATCTGCAACAGATCATAGCTAAGCACTTGGAACCAGATGACTTGCCAGTCCTTTATCACAATTACTTTTCTTCAGTACATGAGTGGCTTCCCATGATTAGCAGAAAGCGAATCACACATCCCGATCCTTTCAGTCAAGATGCTTGCCATGATCTGCTACTTTTATGCATGAAAATATGCACGCTCAGACCCAATGGCCACCCTCCATCTCAGCACCCGTTGTACATGTTGGCAAAAACTCTATGTGCCGCTGCTGAAAGTGCAGGTCTAGTTTCACTTCGCCTAGCTCAGTCGTTGGTGCTATTGGCTCTCTATGAAGCGTGCCAGGCTATATATCCTGCCTGTTACCTCACCATCAGTCGAGCGGCGAGACTAGGCACACTAATGAGTTGGCATGACAGAGATGCACAGCAGCTCTTCAAGTTTGCTGATTCCTGGTCCAAACGAGAAGAACAGCGCAGAACATGGTGGACTACCTTTGTGCTTGACAGGTATGTCACAACTACGCATCCATGAGCCTCCATCTAATGAAACTATGTTCAGATTCATCAGTATGGACACAAGTGGGCTACCATTTTCCGCTCCGGAGCCTTGCCCTGACGAGCTGCTACCGGTCAACGATGAAGACTGGGTTTTGGGTAAGACAGTACCAAGCGAGCCATTGTATACAGCATGCTTCAGCTCCATCACAACGCTGGGCTCCTTTGCTAGAACATGCCAAGCAGCTCATATGCTCGGCAAGGTCATTACACACAAACATTTGAAAACCAAATCTTCGCACGATATCCTACATGTTGTCCAGGAGGCGCAGAGCCTTAATAGAGCACTAAACTCGCTACAAATTTCTATTGAAGAACAATCCTTGAGCAACGTTTCTTCTTCCTCAGCATCCTCTCTGGCATGTGCTTCCGCCATTTGCATTTGTGCCCAAGCGCTCCTATACGGAGCTTATGGTTGTCCTGACGCGCCTGGAATAACAAGTCGAGAACGCTTGACACACGAAACAGAATTGCAGAGTATTAGCGTTCACGGCCTGAGAGCACTAGGTAGTACTTTGACCCCTAAGCTGGCTCGGATTCAGTCAGATTGTCCTCTTCAAGCAAGAAGTTTTTATACCGCTTGTAGTGCATGCTCATGGTTTATTCGGGAAGACAATGAACCACAGATGAGAGACGCGTTGGTGACTATCGTCGATGGACTTAAAAGACTATCTGAACGTTGGCCAGTTGCGAGTAAGTACTTCAGACTTTGTTCCCCGGAGTGAACTGACGGTTTCAAAGCTGAGTACCTTTCTCTGCTCGATCAGGGCGGGATTTTGCGTCTCATTGATGCCAGCTGTGAGATGGAAATCACGCCTTAAGTTTAATGCTCCTTGATATTTCAACCGACTGTCAGGTTGAGAAATCATGAGATGGTGCTCGATATGCTGTCCAACATCAGCTATGGCGGGTGAGTCTCGAGTGTACTGGCCTGACATCGACACCACGTGATATGGCTGGCCTCAATTGACCTCCGAACGGCATAAACCAGAAAGTCATTCACGGGTCACGGTATTCTCCATCAAAAAAGTTCATGTAAGTTCATGAGTCGTTCAAAAGCATCAGGCAATTCTTAGCAATTGAGTTCATCTAAGTGGGCCTGTCATTCTGCCTTTGGCTTAGCCTCCTCTTTTCGTTGCTGGGTCCGAAATCGGTGGATCACGTCTTTCTTTTCGCCTTTGGCACTGAAGAATTCTTCTTATAAACATTCTCTACCCAATTCGCCCTCCATTAGTGGATCTCACAGGGCTCAAAAGCGCTATTGAAGCTTGAGCTTTCATCAATTGAGCCGAGACTAACAGCAAATACACACAACACGAGCGCCAATGCCTTCGAGCGAACGTCGGCGCCGTGAGGGTCACCAAGACTCTCACTCTCACATTCATGATGGCGTGTTACACGATGAGACTTCGCCTTTGCTTCCGAGGATATCAGAAGTCAGCGAAAATGGAACGGCAAAGTCGTTGACTGACGTCCACAGCCTCTTGGCTGAGGCGAAACTGCTATGCCAATACTCTCTCCCTTTGATCGCGACGTATCTGCTTCAGTATTCTTTTACGGTCATTACAACCATTGTCGCTGGTCGGCTGGGTGCTGAGGAATTGGCAGCTTCAAGTTTGGGCTTGACAACGATCAACATCATTGGGTTCACCATCTTCGAGGGCATGGCAACGGCTCTTGACACATTGTGTGCTCAGGCTTACGGCTCTGGTCGCTATACCGGCGTTGGAATGCACATCCAACGGATGATTGTGTTCATGTCAATCGTCATGATTCCTGTCGGCGCAATATGGCTGTGCTCGCACTGGATTCTGCCATTGCTCGTCCCTCAACGAAGCCTCGCCTTGAAAGCTGCCTCTTTCTTGCGTGTCAGTCTCGTCGGACTTCCCGGTTATGCATTCTTTGAAGCTGGTAAGAGGTTTCTTCAGGCTCAGGGTGAATTTGCTCCCGGAATGGTCATTCTTATCATTTGCGCTCCCGTCAATGCCTTTCTGAGTTGGTACTTTGCCGTCAAGCTCGACATGGGCCTTGATGGTGCTGCGTTCGGTCAAGCCCTTGCCAATAACCTTCGTCCTGCACTTCTTCTGTTGTATGTCGTCTTCATTGGAAAGAAATCTCACCGATGCTGGGGCGGCTGGGATAGCCGCGCTGCATTTGCGTTTCGCGAATGGGGCCCTATGGTCCGTCTCTCTGTCGCAAGCACCGCTGTGAATCTTGCCGAGTGGCTCGCTTTTGAGATCCTTATGGTCAGCACCTCTTATCTCGGTACCCGCCACTTGGCTGCGCAAACGGTACTCAACACGCTCTCCATTGTTACATGGCACATACCGTTCTCGATCAGCGTTGCAGTCACCACTCGCTTCGGTCACCTGGTTGGTGCTGGCGCACTCAAGGAAGCACGACGTGCTGCAATCTTATACACCGGCGTCTTCACCGTGGTTGGTATCCTCGATGGCGCATTCTTGTATGTGCTGCGAAACCCACTCGCAGATATGTTCTCCGACGACAGTACTGTCAGAGACTTGGCCACGGGATCCATGGTTGCTGTGGCCTGCTTCCAGGTCATCGACTCAATCATATGTGGCACTAATGGTGTGTTGAGAGGTCTGGCAAAGCAATCCGTTGCTGCGTGGGTTGTGTTAGCAGTCAACTACCTTGCTGCAGTGCCGTTTGCCATATGGCTCGAGCTAGGAAGCCCAGACCTCAAGCTCGACGGTCTTTGGATCGGTCTTGGAAGTGGTATGGTCATTATTGCGATTATTGAATGTGTGTATATGAAGTGGATTAGCTGGCAGGACTGTGTAAACGACGTGAAGGAGAGGGAGGATGACGGAACATAGAATGTTTTCGTAAGGACTTCACACCTGAACTACATAGACAAAAGTAATGAATCTTCCGTGGCTCTTTCCAGCCATATATCTCAGCTGAGCAACACCCTTATACGTAAAATAACCCGATATCATGGGTTTACTCAAGCTAACATCGCTTCAATCGCACTTCCGGTGCCTTTTTGATAGATCCCAGTGATCTTCAATCCCGCATCGTTGGGAAGCTGATGCCACCGACTTTCAGTTTGCTCGCGGTTCACCAACACGCCCATCATTGTCCACTCGAGGCTCGTCTGTAGCCAAGGAGCACCAACATCTCCCAGAACAGTTACTTTGATAAGTAGTCGGGAGTAGGGCTCAAAAACATTCTGCATCAGGCCAGTTGTGGAGATTAAGACACATGAAATACGCCTTTGCTGGGGACCTCTCCTGAATTCAGGCCTAATAACTCAGGACCAAGGCTTGTCAGTCCTCAAGTCATATTGAATCGCGACATATGAGTATTGACCGACTTTTTTGATAATGCCATTTGCAGCCCAATGCTTGGGCTCGAGCTATCGTAGGATAATCAATCAGAACTATCCCAACTCCAGGAGACTAAATGACCGCATACCAACTAATACAGTATCAGCGTCAACTTCTCACTGCTCTGAAGCTCTTTCCCGAGCTTCAAGTATTCCCAGCTCAAAGAGTGTTCGAAGAGCAGTATTCCGAGTTGGTTCGCCCCAGCCAGTTCTCACAAGCTGCTCTCTGGGGTTTTCAAGCTCATGCATGAGAGTAGCGGTTGTGGTTATGATTTTCGATCTGGAGGTTTCATCTCCTGTTTCTGTAAAGTTCTTGCTATGCAGCTAGACTGCTAGAGATTCGACAAGTGAGGTCACCATAGTGAAGACTTGAAAACAGAGTTTATAGCATAACAGTGGAAACATGTTTTATTTCCAACTGCGAAGTGAGTACTTATTTATGTGTAAGAGGTAAACAAAGAGGCAGCTACCATAAGATCTGATGATGTTCATCGTGGTAAGCGGTAGCCTGTTGTAAGCCTCACACCATCATATAGAGCAGCCAGTTCTTATTACAGTTAGGTCATTATTTTGTTGAGAAAGGCCTTCTTATCTAATTCAGGTCATTTGCTTGATCCTTGAGTCGGCCATATCATCTAGCCGGCTGTTTGGTTTAGACGCTAACTGCAACGAAAATTACGAGATCTTATAATGTTCCCTTCATACGTTCGTTAAGATGCGAGGGAAGTAGGTACTGATGAGTATTACTTATAAAGCTTAGAGGCTTATATATCACAGCCTGAGTCTGAGAATCAAAGCAAGGCTTTGTGGGGTTCACTGGTTGAATTTTGATTCATGGTTGGCTAACTTACAAATTCCAGGTATTTAATACGAAGGCAAGTGGCTTTGTATCAGCCAGTTCAAGACGTTAGTGAATAATGGGTATCATAGAACACAGAGGACAACGATAGACTGATTGATACGTTGTCATAGTGAGGCTCTTTCGAAATTTCATCTAGCTACGTAAGAAGGATGTTGCCCAAATAGCTTGACGGAATTCATGATTATCTGAGACTTCAGCTTCTTTAGTCAAAGGGCAGCACAGCAGGGGAAGGTCCCGGTTTTGCGCGGCTGTATCAAGACATTGCTCGGCTGTTGGTTAGGGATGTGCCATTCGGGCTAATGATCATTTCATGAGTCGTAGGTAGGAGCAAGTGATGGAATGTACGTCAGAGTCTGTGCGACTTGTTGATTGTAGTGAAACCAACGACGAACTAATAATTAATTGACCTTGTTATTTTCCAGGGCAAAAATAATGATGATGCAAGGCCGTTGTTCAATTAAACTTGAGGTTCAAGGGAGATGGTGGCTCTGATGTCATAGGTCACATTGGACCCTTATCTTGGAGAGATAACTAACATGGGTGGGAGGCACTTGGACCTGGGCACAGACAAACAACGGATCATGACAGTCAATCAGTGATCTAGTTGAAACTTGGGATCTAGGTTGAGGCGGTTAACGGAAGCGCCAACTCATCAATCAATTCAGCCTCAAGTTACACTGCAGTCCTATCACATAATCACAGCATATCACCCCATACGTGTGATGTTACTTGGTCAACACGCCAACATATGTATGTATGTATGTATGTATGCACAAGACGTTGGACCTGCAGGGGCTACGGCTAAGTTAGTCAGGGGTACACTGATCGTCTTGGCTGAATGTTTCTCTGATCTGCTCTTGATCTATACTTGTAGAACCGCATTCCAGTTGATCTGCGATAAACAGGCCTCATGCCTGTTGTTGTGTCAAGTTCGATACTAAACAACAACCTACCCTGGATCAAATCTGGTATTCGTCATGGCTTGCGCTTGTTGTCTCGCTTCACTCTCCCTTTCAATTCCGTTTAGCTCCCTCCCTCGACGTGGCTTTGAAAGGTGGATACTCCCCAAGGACCCTGTTCAGTCCAATTCATCGTCATCCTTGCCCAAACTTGATTGAATCACTCGAATCAGAATGGACCCGTCATCACTGCCCACTTTTGCCAAATCAATTCTCCTCCACTTGGAGCTAAGCAAAGGGAAACACTTTACCTGCAGCAGCAATTGACCGTGTCTCATCAAACGATATGGCCCTGTATAGAACAGACTCGTCTCGTCTCATATTTCCTCAATCACGAACGCACGCACGACTCAGGAAGATTCTTTTTCTTTTCCTCCTTCTCCCCCTTTCCCCTTTTCAGCTCGTAACTTTGAGCCATGGCAATAGACTCCAAACGAGACGAGACCCAAGAGCCTGGTCAAACACGAGGCCCGGGCCTGGGCTGGGACTGGAACTGTAAAACTTGGCGGTAACCCACTGAAGCCCTCCCACTAAATAAAAAAAAACTCGGCCTAGCTTCTGTAGGTCTGCTACTGTACATAGCCTCAGCTGCCAAAGTGAGCGAGACCCCCGGATAGGGCGCTGGAACGGCCCCTGCCTTTAAATCGCTAGCGCACGGGCTCGCACTGAACGCGCATCCCGTTAGTTCGTTTTCTCGATAAGGTCTACTTGGCTCTCAAGTATCGACAAATCGACCACCGCAGCACCGTGAGCATTGGCTATTCCCAACAAGGATTAACTCATCGGCAAGCGCCTGCGATGTGATAGCGTGGCGTCAGCAGACGGTTCGTGGCGCAGGCGGTTCCTCTAAGAGTTTGGTTGGAGGAGCCAAGGCCTCGACCCCATCGCGTCTCTTCTTCCCTGCTAGATCTCTGCTGTCTGACTGGTCACCATCAAAGAGGTACATGCCTTGGGCGTATCTGCACTGACTGATGCTCCTTCCATCAGCGAGTCGAGATTGGGAAGACGGGAGTGAGGCGAGGCGAAAAGGAAGGGGAACAAGCAAGAAGGCGCGATTCATGATGCGCATGGTCGTCCCTACCTAACCAATCTGAATGAATTGAACCCCTTCTTGCCTTTCAAGTCTCTGGATATTTGTTGAATCAAAGTACATACCTCAGGTATCTCGGATCCATTGTATGTAGGTCTGTTCTATTTTTTGCTTCCTCTGCATCATTACATCGTCAAACGACTTTCCCAAACGACTCCACCTCCCAATTACGATCCGCGACCGATACGATACGACACGACTTCTGGGACTTTGTCGGATTAGGATCCATCTCCATCTCACAAGCTTGCGGAGAACCAGGGACCGCGGCCGCCCGTGCTACACTGCTACCGTACGCTTCGGTTCAGGTCAGGTTCAGTAGTTACGGACGGTACCTTACCATACAATACCCACGTATTCGTACATACCAGGATCTCTCTCTCTCATTTTCCCTCTCGTCTTTCTCTTTTCCCCATTTTACGCTCTTCGTGCCTGCTGCCAGAGCCTGGCAACAGTAATCGAATTAAACAAGCCACAGCATTTCTCAGACCCTATCAACCCGTAGGCTTCTCAGAGCCTGTGGAACGTGGCTCATCTTGTCTCAGGCCCCGAGGTCTCACAGTCACTCGCTCGCTCGGATCTCTCACTTATCTCGCCGCCCTCCAGCTCCAGCTCCAGCTGCAGCTCGCTCCCGTCCGTCGTCCTTCGTCCCCCATTTGGCACTCACAGCCGTTTCCCTGACTGGATTGAACTGGCTTGTCGTCACTCGTCGGCTCCGGAGGGTCCGCCCATCTCTCTCCATTCCCTATCCAAACTCTCTGAGGGATTGACTTTTCCACGTCTGGTCGGTCTCTCAACGGACTTGTCGTCTCATCTTGACCTGTCACGCCAGGTCAGGTCACGTCTTTCTCTGCCCGGGCCGAGAGCACAAGACGTATTCAACTGACACACATACGCCCGATCACAATGGACTCGTACGTTGCCATCATTGCCATATTGAATTCTTGACTTAGTATACCTCCGTTCTCCGCACCCGCTTGCACCTTCTTCTCTCGTTTCGTTCAGTCACACACATACTCTCCAGCCCGAACTCTATCACCAAACTTGGCCACCACATCTTGTCGGCTTTGAGCTTACGCGTTGTAGATTTATTCCAATGTCCGCCGCCGGCGCCGGCTGGGGTCAACCACTCGCGACAAAATCGCCAGCTTCTCGGCGTTCATTAGGTCATTTTCGATCTCTCTCCTCCATCGCAGCGACCCCTAGCTATCACCCTCGAACTCCTTCGCTCACTCCCGACCACACCCCGATCAAATCTTCGTCCTCGACACATCTACCGATTGTCTCACCGAACCCGCCTACAGATTTTGGGGATGAGATGAGCACAATACCTGATCCTCGAAGTCGTGCAATGAGCCCTGCCGACGACAGCGGTGTCGCGACTCTCAGTCATCACCCCGATCTGAATGACGAAGTCGCCACCCTCAGTAATAAGCTCATCAACGCCATTAATCACCAAACCATCCTGGACGACTCTTTATCCGCCGCTCGCCACGAACTTGATGCTGCACGGGAACGAATTCGCATGCTTGAGACTCAAAATGCCTCACAACGCGAAATGTTGGCTGGTGACGTATGGGTTCGTAAGCACACCGTCGAGGACGAAAAGAAGGTTTGGCAGGCCAAGGTTGCCGCGGAACGTCAAAAGCGAATTGACACAGAAATGGAAAAGAAGAAGATTGAGCAGGAGCTCGAAAATCTTACAGCGGCATTGTTCGAGGAAGCAAACAAGATGGTGATTGCTGCCAAGGAAGAGGCCAAGGCTGACCATGAGGCTCTTCAACGCAAGAATGACCAACTCAAATCTCAACTTGCCGATACTGAGAGCATTCTAAAATCTCAACAGGAGCAACTCGTCGAGCTCAAGCACGTTATGGAACATATGGCTTCAGAACGAGGAGATCATAATAACCCCACTGCTCCCTCCTCTCCCGGTTTGACGAAACCTGATACTCGCGACGATCTTCGATCTTCAACCGAGGAGCCTTCTGCTTCACTCTGGAGCGCTTCCGTCGAGCCTGCTCACCCGACCAGCTTCTCGCATCTTCTTCAACCCGTTCTGCGAACCGATTTGTCGTCATATGACGATTTTCTTATACTCGCACGGACTTCTCGAAATCGCCCGGGCAGCCGCGTTTCTTCAGGTTCAGTCGGTGCTCTGAATGCTCTAACTGGCTTTGGACTTGGTGGTTCGATATCGAGCGCCCATCCCTCCAACGCCTCAACTACCTCACTTGGCACACCTATTGCTGGGGCCGGAAGTGTACCTCAGTCTCCCAACACACCGGCCTCTACTGTCAGCGCTGCTTCAAATGCATCAGCTACCCCTCTGCCGAGCTTGAAGGAAACAAAGTTTTACAAGCGGGTTTTGGCTGAAGATATCGAGCCTACACTTCGTCTAGATATGGCTCCAGGCTTGTCATGGCTGGCTCGTCGATCCGTTATCGCCGCCATCGCTGACGGATCTCTGGTGGTTGAGCCCGTGCCAACCACTGGCAGTCTTGTGGCACTGACAAAGCCGCAATTTTACCCATGTGCACTCTGCGGTGATTCACGCAAGGACCCTCAGTATTTACGAAACCATCGATTCAGAACGAGTGAGACTGATTCTGCTCAACGGCACCCGTTGTGCAAGTACTGCCTGACTCGCGTGCGGTCGACTTGTGACTTCTTGGGCTTCTTGCGTATGGTTAAGGATGGTCATTGGCGAGCGGACAATGAGGATCATGAGAAGGCTGCCTGGGAGGAGAGTGTACGACTGAGGGAGCAGATGTTCTGGTCTCGCATTGGTGGTGGTGTTATTCCATGCATCCCGGCGCCCCTTTCTGTCGACATGGAAAAGAGCCCGCGTAGCAGTCATGACGGCAGTGTGAGGTCTGACCATCTCGAAGTTCCTGGCTTTCAAACACCACCGATGACGATAGAACGGACACGAAGCGATACAACCAAGAGTGGCCCGATCGAGGAGCCACATACACCTCCTATGCAAACTGATGGAGCCAGGAGCGTGCGCAGCTCCGTCCAGAGTCTCGATGTGAAGAGCAACTCTGGTTCAGAAGAAACGAAGCGACTATCTATCACGATTCCGACTACGGATTAAGAACCTCACATCCTTCAAAGTCCCCTGAGTCGGCGATATTGACGTCACTGGACTTTGGGTGTATGACTATGTATACTATTTTGGGCTACAGGATCGCATGCATTGTTTTGGATTGCACCTTTTCGGTGCTACTACTCTATGGGCTGGTGGGATCAAATATTATGAGCTCGGGATGGTGGATCGGCCCCTAATATTTCCTTTTTGAACGAATATGGCACGGAAATTGGATGGATGGAAGGATTGGAAGCAAGCAATCATTTGGTCGTTTATGGACTGCGTGCGTTCTTCTCAGATGGGGGTATTTCATTGCTGGCGTTTGATGGAAATATGCGCATCATTCATTCGGGGCGGCGCAACGACATGGGAAATGGGCTTTTCTCTTTTGGAATGATGTACTTGTCCTTTGCTTTTTCTTGTTATCCAGAGCGTTCATGATTGGGTTGCTGATATTGCGCAACAAGAGCGCACAATACGCAGGCATGCCTTGGCATTCTTACACAATAGATTACTCAAGGCCGTCAAGCATGCCCTCTGACGATGCCCTTTAGTTGTAGTAGTAATAGATATGATACCAACTACAACAGACTTGTCCTTTGTAACACTCTCTGGTAGTTAACTTGAACTCTCGGCCTGATGGACTCTCGGTAGCTTCTTGAGGCTTGCACTAATGAAGTTGTATACCAGGAACACTACGATCAATCATTCTTCACTACAAATTGGACAAAGACTTAAACTTGAACATGAAAATGTATTATGTGATAAGTGTGTACATCGCTGCAAATCGTACCGATGCCACAGTGTTACCCTCGACATAAGCCAACAAATGAGAGCACGTCATTGCTAGACGTTCTGGTTCTGGTTCCGCGTAACCTCGTCTCCTCCTTCTTTTTAGACGTTTTCTATAATATCTCTTTCAGAACAAGACATTGCTTTCTCCTTTCCAGCCTTCTAATATCAGACCACCAGGGATTCCCGTCCTCCCTCCATAAGTCGTAAGTGATAGAGTACATGATGTTACATGAATTGTGGCGAGGTTTAAATGAGGTCGGTCGTAGAGCAAAGGAAGGGTTATTAGTGACCTAGAAATGTTGCTGGATGAGACTGAGCCTAAGGGCACTTTACAGCTCTTCCTTGACGGTGGCATCCTGCTGATTCTCACTGGCAGGCTTAGCCTTAGCCTCTTCAGCCTCCATCTCACCATCCTTGCTGGCAGCCACATCTTGAGGAGCGGCGGCACCTTCATCCTTGCCCTTAACGGTCTCGCTGTTAACACCCTCGACGTCGGGGTGAGGAGGAGCAACACCAGCCAGGTTCTGGTCCCAGCCCTCAGCAGGCTCTTGGACTTCGTTGCCCTGTTCATCAACAACGCGTGTCTTGGTTTCATACTTGGTCTTGAACTCAACCTTGCCCTCAAGAGCTTTGACCTCCTCAGGGTCAAGGAGGTTGCCATCCTGGTCACGGTACTCAACCTTCTCCTCCTTAGCAACAACTCGGTGCTCAACCTGGGCCTGATCAGGAGCAGGGGGGGCTCCAGAGATGACAGCCTCTTCTTGCTTCTGGGAGACAGGGGCCTCCTCCTGCTTGGGCTCAACGTTCTTGGCTGCTGAGGTGGTGGGGACTACAGATGAACTGATGGAAGGGACCTCGCTGTACTTGTCATACTGTGAACGTTGTCAGTCAAGGCCCATATCTTGTCAATGTTGCAGTGAAACTCACGCTATCATAAAAGGTGTTGCAGTCAAAGTCCCAGGTGTTGAAAAGCTTCATGCGCCTGCAGTCGGCCTTGGTCCAAGGGCTTCCGTAGGCAAGGGGAGAGTAGAGCATGAAGGCGGCAGCCGACAGGACAAGGAATGAAACAGTAGCAATACGGTTGATCAAAGCGGTATCACGAGCACCAGCTCCGGGGATGCGGGCAGTGGCGTAGTCAAAGAGCTGGCACAAAGCAATGATCGCAAAGTAGAGAGCAGGGAAATAGTGATGAAGGAAAAGTTGACGCTGCATCAGGTAGAAGGGGAAGTAGTGCAGAGCCCAGCCAAGAACTGAAGTACCAATCTCATAGTCGAATCGCTTGAAGGTGGTGTTAGAGTAGTCATTGCAGCTGCGCTGCCAGCGGAGAACAGCAATAGCCTTGAAGACGACCCAGATGGCAACGGCAACGCTGGAAGCCCACCAAATAATGGGGTTTCCGAGGAGATAAACCTGCTTGTGCTGACGACCCCAGAAGTTGATACCACGGCGGAGAATGGGCCACGACTCAGGGCGAGAATCCCATGCGTGAGAGTCAGTGAGACCGGCGTTTGTTCGCCACATGACCTTCTGAAGCTCCCAGAACTTGCCAAAGAAACCAGGATTGCGGTAGTTGACCTTCTCAACATCGCCCTGCAATTGAGGGTGAGAGTTGCCCTCGATATACCACAGACTGTTAGGAAGAGTTCCGCCTCGGGCGCAAGTAACTTCCTGTTGCTCAGAGGCCCAGTCAGGGAGCTTGACCTTGTGGGAGAACAGAACACAGCCAGTCATGACGTGAACAAGACGGAACTTGGACTCGATAGTACGAAGACGTTCTTTTGCAACAGATCCATATGTCTTCTTCTTCACAATCTCAACACGGAAGAAATCGTTGGCATCTCCCTCGAATCCTTCGTAACCATAGGCAGAAACCTCGTTTTGCCAGTCGGCCTCAGTGATAGGTGGGCGAACGTCATGAGAGTGAAGGCGGCGATGAGTGGGACCATGGTAAAGACGAAGGACGGTACCGTCGGTGATGTACTGAGGCTCAGGAAGGGCGTCCCAGGCCTTGGTGCCATTGATGGGCTGGCCATCAATTCCAAGAGGCTGAGTCTGGTTCTCGAGGAGCCACACGTTGTTGTCGTCCTTGTGAGGGTACAGGGTGATCTGCTGCTGCTTGCTACCGGTGGGGTACATGAGAGGATGAGAGTGGAGGTAACCACCCTGAGTGTTGACATGGCGGATGGTGACACGGCTGCCCATGATGACATCGGCGGGGACATCCTTCATACGCTTGTTGTTGAGAGTGGCCTGGAACTCAGAGCTCATGAAACCATCACCGTCACCAGGGTTCTTGAGGCAGACGAAGTGGATGGCGAACATGGCCATGTAGAAGGTGAGAGGAATGATGATGAGACAGAAGACACGGGCCATAAAGTGCTTAGTGAAAAGACGCTGCTTATCTGTCAGTAACCATGTTCGATTGCGTAAATTAATCAAGTGCTTACCATGGACACGTTCTTGTTGTCGCCGAGAAGGACCCAGAGTTGAAGAAGAGTGAGAGATCCAACCCAAGCAATGGTGAAGAGTCCAACCCACTTGATGCTGACGGTGATACCCAGGCCAAGACCAGTGAGAACAAGCCAGAACCACCAGCTCAGTTGGAAAGCCTTGGAAGGGCCAAGCTCGTGCTGGTTGGTGAAGCAAGAAAAGGAGAGGACGGTGAAAGCGGTCGCGGCGACAAGAGGCGAATCGAGAAGGATGAGACGAGCCTGTGTAAGGAGACCATTCTCTGCAGATAATTAGTAACAGACTCTCCCAGTCAGTTGAAGGCTAGGAGAGATACGAACCGAAGATGATCAGGCCAGCTCCCATGGTAGCAGTCATTGTGCGGCAACCAACAGCCTTGAGAGTAAAGAACATGCAGGGAACCAAGAGAATACCGCAGATAGCAGGGAACATTCGCATCGCGACATAGGGAACACCAGGCTCAATGTAGTCCTTGCCAATCTCCTTAAAGTCGAAGCTTCCATCAAATCCAGCGAGCCATCCGGTAAGGGCAATGAGCATCTTGGCCAGGGGAGGGTGAACGTCCATGAAGAACTTGCCCTTGATATACTTTGTAGCAAAGCCACCGAAGCTTGATATATGAGTTAGCGCATTGATGGAATAGACAGGGTGGAAGCTGCAACAGAGCTTCAGCTGGCTTGGGGGACGCACTGGACCTCGTCAAAGACGACGCTTGTGGGCTGATATATCTTGTACACGCGAACAAGGGTAGCAACGAGGATGAGGGCCAAGGCTACCCAATAGTCGGAGAGAGGGAGGAGGAAGACATCGTTGTCCTCAACACCATCGGACTGGTACGAAGTGGTCTTGGTGTTCTTGGACTTGGACTTGTTTTTGGTGGTGACAGCTGTGGTCTGCGGCTGAGGAGGAGGAGGAGGAGCCGCAAAAGGTTGCTGCTTCTCGGTCACAGGCGTCGGGGCCTTGACTGGCGGTTGGGGACTCTTGCCCCTCGTGCGAGCCATGGTAATCGAGTATCAATATAGAATTCGAGTCAATTCGATCGCTAGGGGACGCTATGTCCAAATCGTTCGTTCGATGTAACGAGAGTTGATGAAGAAGAGCTATAACAGAGACCGGGAGGGATCTAGAGATGCCTCATCGATGGCCGGTTCTTGGCTAAACAGAAAGTGAACAAGAATAGAAAATGGAAGAGAAAAAAAGGACCCAAAACTCAATCGCAGACCGCCGTTATGATACGGATATCAACGGACGATTGGCGATGTTAAAAAAAGCCTGGGGGGGAAGAAGAATGGATGTAGGGCGATAGTTTGCAAGGAGTAAGAAAATGAAAAGGGAAGTGGGCAAAAGAGGGATGATGAAGCTTCAGGGGATATTTTAGCACCACCTCAGCTACAGTAGCAATGACCTTATGCGGGCTGAGACTGCACCTATAAATGGTGACAGTGGAGGTAAATTGATGGTTGCAGTACGATACGAGCAGTCGCGTCCAGCGTCGTGCCTCGGGGCTCTTCAGAAAAAAAAAGTTGTAGCTACAGTGGCCTCTTCGGTTCGTTCCTGTCTGGTCTGTCTCTGACCTCCCGTCTAACGGGACATGTCAGCGTCAGCCCAGTGGATGCTCTCCCTAACATCCCTTTACCCCTGCAGCGAATCAAACCCGGCCCCGGCCGTGAAGATCCCCTGGCGTCCCCGCAGCGCTAGGCTTAGAACAGAGCTTCAGCAGGCGCCATTAGACCTGTGAATATCAACCATTGGCGATAGCTCTCTGAGGACAGCTCGACTGGTTTCAGCTCCCGCAAACGTGTTTGGCATTCGAGATCTACAATGGCTTATCATGAGGGCTTCTGTAAGTGAATTATAACTGCATTGTTTCCGATTCCATGCCTCTGTACCTTATCTCAACATCAAAAATAATACAGCACCTCGAGATATTTGGTAGATGTGGCTACTGCAGCCACACAGGGGCCAGCTCCCTCGATTGTGGCTCCAGCTCCAAACAAAACGACACTAAACATTCAGGTACACGGACAACTTAACCCCTTTTCTGCCCTTGATCTCCAAATTGCTACCAAGTACGCACTACTTGAAACACGCGTTCTAGACCATGAAACTTTTCCTTCTACTTTATCGTGTCGTCTTTATTACCGCGGGGGTACCTTGGCCAACCCAACGATCGACCTTGATATAGGGTATCTCAATTCCGTCATATATATATCTTACTCATGATAACATCATTGACTTTTGATGTCGCAACCCCAGACAAGACTATAAGTCCCGTCGACCTCGAGATTGCAAATAATCTGCCCATTGTCGAAAACCAGCAATCCAATGCGGAACGCCTTCAGGTTTTGCCAACTCATTCAGTGACGCCCTGCGAGGAGATTCCCGCGTCAACCAGTTGTGACCTTGGGCATCCAACACATCAGCCATTGACGCCGATATAATAGTCTGTACCTGTCCATCCACCAAGGAAAACTCTTGAAGTGCCTGCATCGCCTCACTCCATCGAGATAGTGCAACCTCGAAATCCGATCTGATGTGCGACAGCTTTGCCAAGATGACGTATACTCGCAGTCTTTCATACTTCAGAAGACTAGCCCGAGACTCGATGTCGACGCATATCTTCTCTGCCTCTTCGTAGCGTTCCTGGGCGAAAAGAGCCTCTGACAAAGCCAATTCAAGAAGCGATTTGCCCGTCAAAGGGTCAGGCCTCTCGGTACGCCGTATAATCTCATCACGAAGATAACCCTCACCTATCATAGGCTCGTCAAGTTCTCTTAAAGCATCCGCTAAATCGCATGTCAGATCCCGTAGATCCTCATCAAAGACGAGCTGACTTGGTTTCTCCGACACTTCGTGTGCTATCTCCAGCAACTTTAGAGATTCATCAAAATTGCCCTGTAGTCGCTTAACTCTTCCCAGCAGTGAGTGTTTGCGGAAATTGAGGATCTCTTCCAGAGGCGAAGGCTCATCGCCAAGCGGGTTCCAATCCTCCAATAGCTTCTGCGCAGTTGAAAGATCAGCCACTTGGATTGAGTTTAGGGAACGTTGGATGATAGCGACTCCAACCTCACAGCATATGCGCTTGTTCACAGCGGCCGCTGGGTCGTTGATTATGAAGTCCTGAAGACTTTCTGTCGCCTCATCCATGTTTCCACTGAGACGTCCCAGGACTGCTTTGGTTTGGCCAATGCAGAGCCGGAGGTGTGTATCTTTCAAGCGCCCAGCAGCCAATTCTGCCTGACCAATTGCGAAATACTTCCATGCCATGTCTGGAAACCGAAAAGCTTCAATGAGCGTGAGCATAAAATCGGTTCTGGTGGCTGTAGGCAACTCATCAAAACAGTCGTGGAACGCCTCAGCAACATGATGTAGATGTGGTAAGAATGATTTAACCACGGGTTCTCTTGTATAGTGTCAGCGGTTCAAGCTCGCTGACTATCGATTTCAAACTCACGGGAACTCGATGTATTTCCAGGGTATGGCTCTATATGCCACAATCAAAGCCTGTTGTCGCCAGAACGGGAGCGCATCTGGAGCAAGGCTTCGGTGGACTCTCGCTGACATATCCTCATTCGAGTGATATGTGTCATCTGGATATTTGAGAACAGCTGCCAATTGACATAGCTCACGAAAGGCTCGTGTAAGTCGTTGGTCATCTGTCAGTATGTCGATCAACCACGAGGCCAAGCCAACTTTGGTCGCATCAACAAGCTCAACCTCTCCCTCGATCGTCCATCGTTTTCGAGGTGTCGACCCTCGTGTGAATAGTTCCAGGGGAATTTTCTCGCATGGTGAAAAGAATGAGAGTAGGACTAATAGGACACTGGCATCTTCGGACCGGGTGGAGCTCTCGTCAAACAGAGACTGAGAGGCAGCCTCGAGGGCAGAATTTCTCCATTCCGTCAACTCCATCGAAACTGGCTTATATGGTATTCAAAGCTACGCTGAGGAATTGTCTCGGCATCTCATCTCATGAAGGAGAGGAGGGATTTATTCGACAGCTGTGTCGACGACGGAGAAGCGTTATACCGAGAGCCCACTCCAGTTTTGCAGGTGTTTTACTTTTTCCCACTGGAAGAATCTTGTTTGGTATTTAACCAGACTTTGTCTCCAATGAGGCTATTGATAAGACCCCCTGATAGACTTGACAGGTCTGGACTCTGGATCGCGGTTTTGAATGCCGAATACCGGTGGTGTGTTGAAAGATACTATGCCAGCCTGGGGTTGTAGGTCGGGGAAAACGGCGAATGCTCCGTGGTAGACGATAAACGTCATTTAGGGTATTGCGGGGTATCCAGATTCAGATGCAGATGCTAACCGACATTGTGCGTGGAGTTGTGGAAGTAACCCGAAGGAACACGATAGGCCAGAGATTGGGTATTTCAGGTTGATGGCTTATATCTCAGCCATGGCCTAGTCTAAAGCGGTAGCCCTCGAAAGTTTGAGATAACCACCAAGGTAGCCAGCCGTTGGAGGATCGAATTACAGGAGGAACTTGTCACGGATAGAAGCAGAATATCCTCAGACCCTTCATGCAGAAACGAGTGTCTACTAACTCACACTCTGGACCGTGCGTGTCATCACTGCATGTAACTCAGGATATAACCAATTAACATGATGAAAGGTTGGCCAATAGTATCGGCGTCTCAACCATCAACTAAGCCACAGAAGCTCATGTACATCAACTGACTGTTCAAGTAAAGTTCGAAATAGCTTATACCGGATATGATATTTGTTGGCTACTATAGGCTTAACGACTGAGACAAGTATAGTGTCTGCTTGAATGATGAAGTTGGCGCAATGGATATTGTCATGTCGTAAGTCAAAGTATTATCGACTGAGACTGTTGCGCACAATGCCCTGACCTTGAAGGACCATCTCAATTTGATAAGAACAAATAGCGAGTTTTACAACCGCCAGCTACTAGAATAGACAAAGTTCGTTAATTCTCATGAAAATAGACCTACAAGCAGGTCGAAATAAAGTTGTCGTTAATGTCGAGGTGATCGCGGTAGACACCTACTTAATAAGTAAAACTACCCGGAACAACAATTCGCCGACCCAAGCTTCGCGTCGCCAGAACACCTCGAAATTTCCAAAGTTGCCTGCCTTTCACTAGCAGCTCCATCAGCCTTTTCTTCTTTCTCAGCGCGTCCTCCTCACAATGGCAGCCGTAACAACCAACGGCGATGCCGCCGCCAATGCTCTCGACGATATTAAACCTCCCGCTGGAGTAGTCCTTCCTCCTCGCGAGATTCGAAATGTTCTTGAAAAGACAGCCGGCTACGTAGCGCGAAACGGCGCCGTCTTCGAAGATCGCATTCGCGAAAAGGAACGATCAAACCCCAAATTCAGCTTTCTCAACCCTTCTGATGCCTACCATCCCTTTTACCAATGGCGACTAGATGAGGTCAAGAGTGGACGTGGTACAGCGATCGCTGCTGGTCGCGTGGGCGAACCTGCGGCCGAGGCTCCCAAGCCTCAGGGACCCCCGAAGCCTGCCGATTACCTATTCTCCGCGCGAACGCCTCGCATCAACCGAAAGGATCTGGATGTGATTCAACTATCGGCTCTCTTTGTAGCCAAGAATGGACGACAGTTTATGACACAGTTGGCTCAGCGCGAAGCTGGTAACCCACAATTCGGCTTCCTCATCCCAAACCACACTCTCCACAACTTCTTCCAACATATCATCGACCAATACACAACGTTATTACGTGCAAGCGGTCTCGGTGGAGAAGGCGGCAAGCTTCAAGAAGAGCGCATAAAGGAGCTCGAAGCCAACATTAACGATAAGTTCCTTGTGTTGAGCCGCGCCAAGCAACGAGCCGAATATGCCAAATACGTCGAATCAGAAAAACAGAAGAAGGAGGAGGAAGAGGTCAAGGCCAAGGAAGAGTTTGCGATGATTGACTGGGGCGACTTCGTTGTTGTCGAGACAATCACTTTCAACGAGGCCGATGAGCACGCCAACCTCCCACCTCCCACCAATCTGTCCGATCTTCAGTACGCCTCGCTCGAAGACCGCAACAATGCGTCTATCAGCGCCAGCCTCAGAATCGAGGAAGCCATGCCTGACGAAGACACGACCTACAACGCATACCCCAATCAACCCGCCCCCTATCCCCTCGCCCCTCAACCGCCAGCCTACCAACCCGCTCAAATGCCCCCTCCTGTGCAGCCATACTCCCCTGTTCCACAAGCGCAACCGCA
>JAAOAQ010000260.1:0-27122 GCA_013396025.1 Fusarium phyllophilum | reverse complement strand
TTTTTTTTTTTTTTTAATTTATTAAAAAACATAATTGCTATTATAATAGAGATAAGTATAGTATTTAAATACAAGGTAATCGCGATCTCTTGTATATGTAAAAGAATAAGCTTTCTGTTCTCCATTGACTTATTTATCGTTTATCTCGAGGCTGAGGTATATTTTTCTGAAACACGGAAGGATCTGCGTATCGCGGCAGGCTGCAGGGGTTTCGCGTACTATAACCAATAAATGCCATTAATTGTTACGCACTGGTAGCTTGGAGGAAGCGTTAATTATAGCAGGCATCAGCACTAATGCAAATGGGATTAGGGCTGTACCTGACTGTAACTCCAATCACCCGAACCCTGGGCGGCAATGGAAGGGCATATTCCGATCGACGGCGGTTTGTCAAGCTACAGTTGATATATAGAATGCTCACTGCGTGACGGATTAATCCAGGACTTATCCATCGTAGGCTTGGAATTTCTTTCACATTCTAGTTTGGTATAGTCATTCATTTTTTCTCCGTCATTCGTTCACGCCAAGATGCGTGCCACATTCTTTGCCCTGGCGGCGCTGCCATTCTGTGCAATTGCTCAAGACCCGGTTCCGGAAGCTGCGCCTGCTACTACCACTACTACCTCTGAAGCTTTCAATCCACCAGTGATTGACACGTCCACCGACATTCCTGTTGAACTTGGCCCTACTACTACCGACGCTATCGTTGTTCCCCAATCGACTGCGGAAGCAATTCCGGAAAACCCCGAGCCAACTACTCAACCTGCTCCTGTTGTTCAGGATACAACAACTTCCCAAGACATTGTCCAGGCTCCTACATCCCAGGCCCCACCTCCTGTCCAAGACACGACTACGGGTCCTGCGCTTGTCATTGACACCACTCAGCCCATTGCACAAGAGGGTACTACTCAGCCCAATGCTCAAGACACGACTACTGAGCAGCCTATTGTCGAGGACACAACCTCACAACAGCTACCTCCTGTCCAGGATACAACAACGGAGCTGCCTCCTCCAGTTGATCCCACCACTACCTGGCTTCCTGTAGTTGATACCACCAACCAGCCCATCATCCAGACCCCCGGTTCCTCTCAAGAGGTCATTGGTCAGGACACTACTACAGACGTACAGGTGCCCGTTGCGCCTACAACGACATCAAACGATGTTCCTGGTGTAACCTCCGAGACCAACAATCCTCTGCCGGATACTACGACTCAGCAGCAACCTGTCATTGAAAGCACCACTACACAGCACCAAGAACCCGAACCCACTACTGACGAGTCCAAGCCCACCAGCAAGGATGACGGTGAGCCTGTCATCACTCAGCCCCCAGCCCAAACAACCGTCGCTCCTGAGGTCGCTACATCAAGCGTTTCCTCCGTCTCCTCTCAGGTCGCCGCTCTGATCCCCATCATCAACAAATGGACTAAAGACCCTGAGTCTCTCACCGACGAGACTAACAAGGAGGTCGAGGACACTCATGACGACATCATCGCTGTCATCGTGTCTCTGGGCGGCAAGCCAGATGTTGGCTGTAACAAGAAGAAGCGAGGCCTGCTTGGACCTATCAGTGATATCATCAACAAGCTCGCGTGCATGGCTCAGGATCTTACCAGCATCTCCGACAGCATCATTGCTGGTAACGTGCCTGCCGTCACCAGCGTTGTTCCTCAAGTACAGAGCCAGAACGATGACCTGACTGAGGAAGATGAGGAGAATCAGAGCCAGGAGGAGCAAAGCAAGGAGGAGTCTACCAAGCAAGAGGAGACAACCAAGAAGGAGTCCACTACTGAGGCTCCTACAACCACCGAAGCCCCTACCTCAACGGAGGAGTCAACTACAACTGAAGCCACTACCACGACTACTGGAATGCTCCAAGTTTGTGGTGCTGACACTTGTGGTGGTGGTAGTGGTGGTGGATCTTGTCCTATTGGCTCTGGGGGGTCTAAAGGAGGACAGATGGGCAGCGCGGCTGGCGAGGTCAACTGCAATGACCTCCCAACAACTACCATTCACGGACCCCTCCCTACGGACCCTTCTAAGTCCATTGACTTCGGTGACGATCCCTTTACTGCTCCTACTGCCCGCGCCGAGTCTGCATCCCTGCCCTCCAAGCGTGATATGGAGGTCGGAGCTCGAGCGTTCAACGATGACATGTCTCCCAATCCTTTCTATGTTGCCTCCCTCACGCCGCTTTGGGTGGACCAGACTGGTGCGACCGCAGGTCACTGGTTCGGCGCCCCTCCTTTCGCTGGTAAAGGATCTGCAGGAGTCAACGGTATCTATGGCTGTACCTCGGTCATTGTCGTGTCTGACTTGGGTGTCTATGTGTCTCATATCTGGGAGAATCCTGTCTTTATCGACAACCTCGGGAACCCTACGCCTGACGACGTATTCCAGACTACTACTTTCGACGCGCTTCGCGACGGCACTCTCGATGGCTATGCCGAAAGTATTGCTGGTTATGTTGGTACAGACCAAGCCCCCAGTGTGCTGCATTCCATGTTCCACCCCAGGGTTTTCGTTGTGACCCCTTTTACTACCGACTATGATCGTGGCCGTGGCGTGACCACCACTTTCCGCTACGAGGAACGTGCCAATTACCTAGCTTCTGCAGTGTCTGGTATTGTTACTGGATCGGATTATACCGTTCTCGGTTACACACGAGTTGGTGAAGTAGAATCTAAGGAGCAGTACGGATCGTGGGGTCGCGCTATCGTCGAGTATGATATGCTTGAGGAGATTGTCTTTGGCTCGGATGGAGATTTGACGGGTCAGTTCATGGGTCGATGGAGACTCTGGGTCGAGGACCAGCTTGTCACTTCGCACAAGTTCCTCGTCTTCCCTGATCCTATTGCCGCCCCTGAAACTACACCTGCCGCTACACCTGCTGCCGGCCTGCGGAAGCGTGCTGACGAGGAGGCTGCCAGCAAGTGCTTGGTCCGTGGTGGCTCGACTGGTGCCACTTCAGCCGGGCCCTCTTCTACAGACAAAGCTGCTACTACGGATGAAGCCACTTCGAGTGCAGAGACTTCAGCAGCCCCTACTACAGATGAAAAGACTGTTGAGCCTACTGGAACAACCATTGCTGAAGAGAAGACCACCGAGGCTGCAGGAACAACCACCAGCGAGGACAAAACCGCAGAGGCTACAACAACCCAACCTGAGCCTGCCTTGACAACCTCTACCCCAAGCACGTTTATCACCACGACTAGAGCCTCGTCCGATGCCATCACAACCGATGTCACATCTGATGCAGCAACAACTAGTGAGGAAGCCCGCACTTACTACCCTTGCGTGATCTACGGCGGACCACGTGTCGACAAGCCATACTGTCAATGCAGCACCACCGTCTCTGGCAAGCAATACGTCACTTCAGCCTCTCTGATCGACAACAGCTGCGAGGACTACACTTCATATCCGTCCCCAGTCGTCCCCATAACTGAGGCCCCAGCTACCCAAGCCCCAGTGCAGACTCCCTTCACTGAGACCAACGACGGCACCGTCTTGGTCTACTCAGCCTACACCCTCGACTACTTCATGGCTTATACCGTCCACGTCACAGCGACTCGTGGTTATGGCGTACCATCTACCGTTTCCACGCCTGTACCTACTCAAACTGCTGTTGACAACGACGGCAGTGGTCAGTGTGGAACATCTGATAGCCTGTCAAAGAAGGGCTTGGGTGAGGCTTGTGATAGGGCAATCAATGAGTTTGACGCCGATACCGTGTACAAGGGTTACACGACGCGATACAGTCGGTCCAACAAGGGTATCCTTATGGTTGCCTCGGTTGGTCAAGCAGCCTGTATTGCCAAGTTTGAGTGTGATGACTACGGTATTGGAATGAAGGGTAGTGACATCATTGCAGCTCGTGAGAACGCCAAGAAGAACGATGGTATCTGGATTTGTGGACATATTCGTCTATCAAACTCATGCAGCGTTGTTATGGACTACTGTACAAACTGTGATAACAGAGGTTAGGCTCTTGTTCTATTCATAGATTTATCCTATTGTATATATTATATAACACATGATAAGTCGCGGCCTGCTATGTACCATAAGTAAATTCTACTAGTGAGGTATATAACTACTGTTGCACCAGCAGCAATACAGCAAAAGCCAGCAACCTTTATATAATAAGTTAGGATATCTTGGCTTTAACTCAACAGTGACTTAGGGGAACTAACCACTTTATCTCCTGTGCTTTGATGCGGTTGGGCTATATGAGTTATGTCTCCTATAAACACAATAAATCCTGCCAGCCACATGTGAATGCTCCATTCGAGCAAGCCTACAGCAGTCTGCCAAAGGATCACTTGGTCTCCTCGAGGAACAAATTGGCGTTGGCCTGCATCTCTGGATAGCATTCGCCGGCAAATGGAATTAGCATTGCGCAAGCATCCAATCCGCGTTAGGAAGACGCTCTGGTTCACGCCGACTGCCACGGCTCCCATGGCTAGAACTAAACTGCTGTACCAAAGGATTCGTATCATGACATCAGCTACTGGAGAGAGTTTTTCCAGTGAGTTCCATGTGAAAGCGCCCACAATGGTTGCACTAATGATCGCACCCTTTACGAACGGTCAGTCTTCGACATAATGAAGGAACCACTTTCAAGTCACTTACGGTAATTTCTGCGTTTGCTAGTTGAGACAGCATAGCCACACGCCATTCTTTGATCAAGCGATTGCGAGTGTCTTCGTCAGGCTCATTAACCACTGTGCTGATAGAGGTTGCAGCAACGTTCCAAGCAGCGTAGTGAAGTGGGAAGACCTTTTTCAGAATGTCCATTATTGTCAGGCAGAGCTGATGCTGACAAGGAAAAGAAGATGGTATGATTCATGCAATATAGACTGAGACCAAGGCTGCTTTAACGCTATAACTATTACCGCTGGCTCTATACAGGCAACAGGCGCTTTTAGCAGTTACAAATGATGTTTTCCCGTGAATCAGTGACGTTTCTATTTATAAAAAGCCAATCAAGCGCGGGCAGTAAGTGACACCCACCCTTGGTTCAGCTGCGGCTGAGGAAATTGCTGACGACGCAATCTGACTGCAGTGATGTAAATGGCTTGAAATCCTATACCTTATAGGCGGAGTAGAGGTAGGCATCCGAGAGCTACAGCTGATGTACACAATCAGGGTCTGAGCCAGGTCTGCACGGTACCACTGTACATCCCATGAGGGCTGTTGGCCCAGCATGAAACTAGAACAAGGAAAGTCCCAATAGAATTCGGAGATACCTATCATTAAATATAACGATTTATCTTAATGCAAGCCCTTCGTGTGCTCCATTGAGATTGCTTTGTTGGCGCTGTCCAGGCCACTTACTGTCTCATGTGAGAAACTCTAGGCTGACAACCCCGCATCGGTGAGCAGTTTTTGACACTTGGTTTTCAAGCCTTCTGAGCCCCAAGAGACGCCGGCTTGTCACGTATCTTATGGGTTCCATCATCTTTGACCAATTGCTGTAAAGAGGTGCACCTTTTCACACCCACCTCGCCACGCCCGCATGCAGAGGGAATTGAAGTCACAAGCTGGGGGGTCACCCAAGTTTGGTTCGCCTTTGTTATCCTTCAGATTTGAGTGCCATAAAACCCGTCCTGCTCTCTTTCTCTATTGTAAACCTAGAGTTGGTCATCTAGGACTAATTTATTGTTTTTACACCAAGTTTTCTTCTTTTCCACTGTTCAAGTTGGCTTTACAGCTCTCCCTCGCAACAATACATCAATCAGGATGTCAGGCTCATCGATTGGTAGCCTCCAGCCATTCCTTGGCTCGTCATTAGGCTCCTGGGCATCACGTCGAGCTGAATTCAACTACAAGGTTGTTGAGGGAAAGTATCAATTCCATTCGCTACTTGAACAAGAGGACACTTATGGTCCTACCCATGCTATTCCCCGGCCCATAACTAGAAAGAGGTGGGTTCGATCCGCCTGGAAGGTCGGAATAGCTTCACTGCCAATTGCACTATTCCAGCCCTTGGCTGCCGTTAAAATCATAAGTGAGGATACGGGTTCTCACTGGGGGGTATACATCAGCCGTGCAGATGATAAGCAGCTTGAAGTAAGTTGGCTTGTTCTAAGCGACATACTGATTGTAACTGACTGGACTAATAGATTGACTTTCCCAAAGACATCTATAAAGTCTACGGAAGCAATTGGACGAGAGAGTCTCAAGGAAAGCTTCAACTTGAACCGTCTGGACAACTAAGGGTAAAAGGGGACAGCAAGACGTACAACAAGGTGATATCACTTTTGCTCGCGAAGGATCGGCCTTTACAGAATCCAAGTACGGTGAGTCTATTATGTATTTCAGCTGGCCTGAATTTGTGCTAGTAGGTATGGCTACCCGTACATTTATTCTATTCAAATTCTTGCTTATCATTGAATAGCACAATTCGTCTTCGGCGAGTACATACTCCGATTACTAGATAAGGACACAATGAGACTCTCTCCTGGCGAACGTGCAGAGCTTTTGCGTTCTAGTAACACAGGAAAAGCATATGGTATGTTGAGTAACAACTGCCAGCACTTCGCAGAGCTTCTCATGATGGCCATGATGGATAATTCCTGGCATAATAAGAGCTGTCTGACAAAGGACTTCTGTCTCGACGAGTTGTCGAAAGAATGGGAGAGTATCGACAACTCTTGGACAAAATTTGGTAGGGGGAAACAGTTTACACGTCCCTTTCTCACAACCTTTGGGCGCCTAGCAGAGGCCGATGAGTCAGTGTTGAAGCCAGTGACACCAGAAAGTCAAAAAGAGTATCAGAAGTGGTTCCCGAACGATCCGCCCGCAGTGATTCAAACATTCCTCAAGCGACCCGGCAACTGTCATTTAGCGATTCGCACAGCAAGCATCTATCTTTCTACAAAGAAGAGCTTGTCTTTATATGATTATGTTCGGCTTCTGGATAGCCAAGCTACAAATGACATGGTAGCATATGTGGAAGAAAAGCCTAAAGGAGCCAAGCAGTCTTATTTCGCAGTTGTTCGAGCATGGGCTCTGTCTTTCAACGAAGTCATCAAAGATAAGGCAGGCTTGCAACTCTTATCGTTGATATCGTGGATCAGACCCAAGAACATTCCAAAGATACTACTGCCTCAGGCCAAGACACTCAACTTGCTGGATGACTATGGTCTTGTGAATTATACTGATTCGAATGGCTTCGATATACATCCTCTCTTTCACTATCTTCTAGGCATTAGTATTCAACGAACGGATCCAGACGGTGAGACTTTGTCTCTGGCGATAAAATACGTCACAAAGCTATTTCCAATGATCAAGGGTCTCGGTGTTGAGTGGTGGTCGATATACGAGGAACATCTTTCTTCAATAGTGAGACACAAGCTTTCTGTCAGGAATGAGCACACAGATGAAGCATTTGATCTGGTTTTCTTGATCGGGCAAGGTTGGAGAATTAATGGAGGGCTAGAGGAAGCTATAACTTCTTTGATCACTGTTTTCGATTGGAGAAGTCGTCATCTAGACTGGAACGATCCCAAACGGCTCGAATGCCAGCTCGAGCTCGCGAGGGCCTACCAAGACAAGAACGATCCTGCTAGTCTCATCCAGATGTTGGAGAATCCCAAGTCTGTCAACCCGTTTCTCAACAAGAGGCTGAATCTAGATGCGTTTCAGGATGGATCGAAGCTTGTCTTAGATCTCGGGCTTGAGCTTGCGAAAGCGCGTATGAAGCTCCGCGATTTCAAACGCGCAACAAAGCTTCTGCAGATACTCGAGGACGCAGAGCTTTCTGTCACAGTTGCAGATAATTCTGTATACAGTGAATCTGGCTTGTCTGATTATCAGTGGGCACTCAAACTGTTGCTGATAGATGTCTACGACAATAGCCAAGAACCCAAGAAGGCGCTTAAAGTGCGCAGGACGCTAATTCATCGCCTTACAGAGCCTCCAAGACTACTTTTGTTAAATCCCAGCTTTGTAATGGACACTGCAAGGGCATATCGAAGGGCACGGAGCCATACAGAAGATATCGGGCTACTTGAAAAGCTGAGAGACGAAAAGCGGAAGGCAAGCAGCAGCGGTACTATGCCAGTGAGAGAAAGATTGGAGTTACTACTGGAGTTTCGTTATGCTTATCAACATGCTGAAAGGAATGAACCAGGAGAATTGACTCAGGAGATTAGCAAGGCTTGGTATGAGCTGCAGTAGAGGCTGTTATAGGAAAGGATCTTTAAAACATTTGCTTGACTATCTGCCAAGAGTAACTGCTTTGTAATATGACTATACTAGCAGTATGTATCTCGAAGGATGTTTAACGTCGACGAGATAAGATCAACAAAACCCGAAGAACCTCAAGTCTTGCGTGGCAAGCTTCTGGAGTCCTTACACCCCGAAGATGCCTACACCCGAAGTTTCCTTCGCCGTGCTGCTCTCGTGGCCAGAACATACAGAATCCTCCGGCTGTATACCCGAAATTGGAAATTCCACAACATTTTCACCGTCTAAGTATCCCTCAGTATCTGCCAAATACTCAAAGGTAAGGTCAGAAGTTGCCTGACCGTGCGGAAGGACTTCGGCTGGGAAGACCAAGTTCACGACATAGTAGAATGCTGCGGCTGCAGAAAAGCAGATAACCCAACCTGTCTGGTATATGTGAGTCGCAGCCATAGAAACCCAGGTTGGATGATAGGCTCCTATAAGTCCTGGGATGCCGAATACTGCTGAGCAAACCCAACAGCCAAGTGCCTTCAGATTCCAACCGCCAGTGTAAAAGTACAGTGAACCTTTGGACGGGTTGAATAGCGACGGAGTATGGATACTTCCACGTTTGACGAAGAAGTAATCAATAATGATAATCTGAGTTTGTTAGTTTCCCGAGACCCTGGGGTGTCGAGGCGAGAGAGAGCTTACAGCACAGATAGGGGAAATGAAACAATTGTAACTGCCGAGAAATATCAAGAAAGCCGATCCAGAAGCTACAGATAAGGTAGGTTTTGTCAGCGTTTGATACGAGCATTCAAGGTTTGTAGAGAGTATTACTCAGAAGCTTCCACGGAACAATGGCGAGGGATAAGATTCCGCAACAAGTCTGCCCCCGGACAATTGTAAACACTTTCGGTAGTAGACCAGTGACATCGGCTCCTGGAAAATGTGTTAGAATTCTCCAGTGTCATCCTAGGAAGGTTTAATCTCACCAAAGGGAATAGCGTTACAGCCGATGTTGACGCCCAATACTGACAACGCAAATCCGAACGAGGCAAAGAAGCACCCAGCTCGAGCTGCTGGACTCCAAAATCGATCAAGGATTGCATTTAGAAGATCCCACTGGTTCCAGTATGCGTGGCCGAATTTCCCTTGCACTGCAGCTGTGGCACCAATGCCGAAGAAGAATATCAGGGTCTTGCTGAGGAAGATGGACGATGATTGCCTCCAACCAGCATCCTTGGGCCTACGGGTGTACCGAGTAAGGTCGGGTTGCTGTATTGTTTGTTAGTTTGCCCTCAGAGCCCCCAAAGATGCTTACGGATCCATGCATACTCACATTGACTAGCAATGCAGACGTGACACCCAAGCAGCTGTTTATTCCATTAAGCATTGCCCATCCGAGGGCTCCCCCTTTTACTTCCGTACTTGAAGAAAGAGAATTCATACGAATTCCTCCTCCGTAATGGACACACCAGGAGAAGACGCCGATACAAGCTAGAGGGCAGATTATGGACTCGGCCTAGGATTTGTTAGGCTCAACACGCGAGAAAAGTTCCAAGATAGTGTACGAACCGCGAACAAAAACTTAATCTTGCGCGGGTGGACTGCCAAAAAGGGCATCTCAATGATCCAGAACAAGAAGAAGGCCAGAAGATCCCTAGATGTGATGCCAGCGCTGACAGGCAAGTGGTTTGTCATATTCCACCAGGATTCTCCAAAGACGCATCTTAGGAGAACGCTGAGTAGCTGGGACCCAAAGTATGACTGGACTCCAAACCTGTAAAGTCGTCAGTATGAAGCATTCTTTCTGTTGACTCAGATGTTAATTGTTTATCTTACCAAATAGTAGCGACCACGGCTCGGATCCAAACGAAAAAGAACTGGCCATACCTATACTTCTCGTTAGTAAATTCCATCATATGAGGTCTCAAATCTATAGGGGTGTGATGACTAACATTCCGAAGACACTCCGAGCCAGGACGGGGTAGCCAACATGATACCTTGCGCCTGGTCGACCAAGAGCAAGAGCGACAGAAGATGAAATCAAGTTGGCCTATTTCGAGGTTAGCTGTTGCTCTTCGGCTACGGTGTCATAACTCTTACAATTATGCAGGCAATAAGAGCTTGATGCCAGTTAAGGCCAACAGCGATCAAACTCGCTCCGTTTGACCATTGACTTGCGTTGAACGCGTTCTAGACGATTGCGCAGAAAATTAGCGATATGAATCAATGATGTGGACAAAGGAATGCTGGCTTACACCCCACCAATAACTGCTGAGTGAGATCCTGAGTCCAAGATTAGCAAATTGTACAAAGCTCTCGTCTTCAACATGACACGCACCAGGACCATGTCCTCGCATTGGGCGGAGTAGGCGCGAGATCCTTGTTAATCCAAGGCGAAGATTTGGTTCCATCCGCAGAGTTTGTAGTCAACACTGCCTTCCATTCAGCCTTCGAACGCGGAACTTTTGGCATCTTCATAATGGATCAGACGAGAGGTGATTGATTCGGTAGCCACTTGTCGCTTGTGAGATCCTTTTCAGCAGAGGGAGGTGCATGCTGCAACTTATACAACTCCAATAGTATGTGGCTTGTGATACAACATATCAGTAAGGCCACAGTGAGTATCACTGGTGTTGTAGTATGTTGGGCGATGTGTGTAGCTCGCTATCTGTCGGAACGGCCATATCGTTATCCAAGACCAGCGCTAGAGTTGTGGTACGGATTATCCCTCAAGATAACGATATGACGGGTTGTCCCGACGCTAAGGATGCTGTAGCTCGAATGCGGACCATTCCGAAGCGGTTATCTTCAGCCAGTCATAAAAGCAAAGGTAAATAAAACATTTTGTGACTACTCACATCTATGCCTACGGATCATTCAGCTGGATTAAATCTCCTTTCCGCTTTGCGAATATCAAACTTCCTATCATCAGTTGACCATACCCTTTCGCAAACATCCAGAGTTTAATTCACCAAAGGCGCATAGAAGTATGCAAGAATTTGATACCATCCTACGCAATGCCCATGTCAATGGGGCCTTTATTTGCGATATAGGGATCAAACGAGGGGTTATTGTTGGCCTGGGCGTTGGCCTCGTTGCAACCGAAGACACACAGACAATTGACTGCAATGGGGCCATTGTGACTCCAGGCGGGGTTGATGGCCATGTCCACCTGTCTCAAGATCATTCGCCCAGAGCTAAAGAAGCAGGCTATACTAGTGCCGATACAGGTACACATGAGCTCTTCTTCCTCGTATGTTGTCCTTTTCACTAATTCCAACGTGCAGTCGACACTGGGACTCGGAGTGCAATTGCCGGAGGCACGACGACAGTCATCTTATTTGCAGAACAATCTCGGGGCCAGTCCTTGAAAGAGCAAGTTGACAAATACCATGAACTCGTCAATGACCAAGGCTCATATGCCGACTACGGGTTCCATGCCATCATCACCGATCCCACTGCTCAAGTACTAGAACAAGAACTTCCAGAGCTTGCCCAGTCTGGGATAATGAGCATGAAGCTATTCCTGACATACAGGCACATGAGGATTTCGGATCGTCAGGTACTCTCAGCGCTGCAGAAGGCACGGGAGCTAGGAATGGTGGCACTGGTACACGCAGAGAATGGGGATCTTGTCGATTTCTTCACTGAGCATTTAGAGGCCCGAGGACTCACGGACCCGATGTTCAAGGCGATAGCACATCCTCCAGAGGCTGAGGCCGAAGCCGTCAATCGCGCTATTACATTTTCCTCGGTCATGGATACACCGATGCTCATCGTTCATGTCTCTGTTCGACAATCGATGGATGTTATTCGCAAGGCCCAATCATTATTGAGACCGGTATTTGCTGAGACATGTCCTCAGTACCTGTTGTTAGGTAAAGAGAATCTTGACAGGGATCATTTCTGTGGTGCCAAGTTTGTCTGCTCTCCTCCTTTGCGCAGCGACCCAAAAGATATTGAGGAGATATGGAGAGGAATTATTAACGGCACATTCACCATATTCTCATCAGACCACTGCCCATATCGGTAGGAAATCACATGCTATCAATCTTCTTGTAGGGAGAATTAACTCATATACACTCAGGTTTAATGACAGCAGGGGCAAGAAGTTGGGTCATTCATACAGCAAAAGTGGCGAGGTTCAAGGAGTGTAAGTCCTGAGTGAGCAACATTTATCCCCCTAGGGCTGATCATCATTAAGATTTACAAAAATACCAAATGGTCTTCCCGGAGTCGAGACCCGGATACCACTGCTCTTCTCCGAAGGTGTCCTCAAGCGTCAGTGCATTGATGTGAAGAGATTTGTCGAACTCACGTCTGAAAACCCAGCGAAATTATATGGCCTCTATCCACGCAAGGGTGCCATACAAATCGGATCAGACGCCGATATTGTCATATGGCACACACAGGATACGTTCACGCCTAGAAAGTTAGAACACGATCTACACCTGCATGATGGCTGTGACTACTCGCCATATGAGGGCATTCCGTTTTTGAACTGGCCTCGAATTGTTCTTGTGCGGGGGAGGGTGGTCTTTCAGGATGGCATTGTAACAGGCACCAAGGGTTATGGTCAGTTCTTGAAGAGGAAGACATGCGCTCTGACCTATCAATGCAGAATGGACAAGGAATGGGATGTGCTGCGTGCCTCTATATGAGAGGTATGGCAAGCAATGAAGTTGAGAGCATGATTTAGACTTATAGGCTCGTTATCAAAATGAAAATTGGGAAATACATTGTAACCAACTCAAACATATGCTACTAAGAACCGAGTTCTACCGCTAGTTTGTTTGTTCCCTACTACAACTATCTATGTGTCGTGGACCGGTTCTGCTTCGATGCTGAATAATGAACCCCATTCACTAGCAAGACCTGATGTTTCCATACCGAGTTGTCGAAGCATGCCGTATAGTACAGTTGCAACCGAGTCCAAAACCGTAACAGAATATTTTCTTTCCCAGAATATCGCTCTTTGTGCAGCTGCAAGGTTGGTACACATGATGAGAATGACCTGAGCCCCGTTTTTGACAACCTGTGCAACCATGTCATCCAAGTCTTTCTCTTGAACACCCGCGAAGTCAAAGTTTGACGTCAAGCCGGAGCATTGAGATCTTGTTCCTCCTATGGAAAGCCCTTGTGTTGCGAAGTTGTCGCGAATTGCAGCGTTAACCTCTGTCACATATGGTGTCACGAGGCCAATTTCTGGAGCCACGCCGTGGAGAAGTAAGATATCCCTCATTGCCAATACCGATGATGTTGCTGGAATACCGGTTGTATTCTCAATCATCTGACATAAAGTCTCATCTGAAGAGAACCTCAACCATGCTGCGGATGTGCCGCTCCAGCCAATAATGTCGACTTTTGCATCAGCCAAAAGCCCCGCTGCCTCGAGCATTGACTCCAGGGTAAACTGAGAGTTTGAATCGTCAGAGAGTTCGATCTTCGTAACCCGGAATCTCGCAAAATGAAGGCTAGCTTCTATTCCCTTCTGTGCAAGACTGATGATCATTTGCTGCGTCAGCGGTTCCAATGTTGTATTTGATGATGGTACAATAACTCCCAAGCGAGCTCTGCGGGAAATTGGAATTGAGTGAGAGTCCATGATTGATTGACTTCAAGATTTGGTATTGGGCCAATGCCACTGGTGGCGTTACTATCAGAGACGTACAGTATTTCCATTCACGGAATCATATGTATTGCAAGTTTGTAAGACCGGCATACCCAAGTAGATGGGCCATAATTTGTAGAGGAAATGTGATTACGACCAGGCATCAGGATTCGGAATGGTCCGCAATCAAAGATAACAGATAACTTACGTAGTCACCGATAAGACTTACCAGCCCGCATTCGGCTAGCCTGAACATCGGGCCACTCCGACGCCGATAACACTGAGACACATAACTCGCCTTCCGTATCTCTGCAACCTGTCAAAGTTGCCGCTTTGATCCGACTGCATTATGGAGCAAGAGAATATGGCCGAATACGAACGTCCTGCAAAGCGACCTCGGGTCTTGGTCGCATGTCAGAGATGCAAGAGTCGACGACAAAAGGCGAGATAAACATTAACTCCACTGTCGCGATCAATCTCCATGCTAACTGAGACAAAATTAGTGCGACAACTCGAGCCCAGCCTGCTCCAATTGTGACAAGGCAGACGTATCGTGCATATACAGTAACCAAGCCTACCCATCGTCCTATGTCAAGAGGCTGGAAGAGCGAGTCCGCCAACTTGAGGCAAATCTCGCCATGGACGATGCTTCTCCAGTCCAGGTTTCCAGCACTGGGAATCATGGTTCAAGGCCATCAGGAAACTTGCCAACTACCGCTCAGTCCGAAAGCCCTGCGCCAATCTGTTCACCAGAAATTACTGAGGTGTCCTCTGGAACAGAGCGTTCTGGTCAACTTGCGCTAGGTTTAGGGGTTCTATCCTCGTGCGCAGGGGCTGAACCTCATTACTTTGGCTTCTCAGCTGGTCTGAGTCTTGCGCATTTCGTTCAGGTAGTCATCGACTCAGGGGAAAACCCTGTAGACGTGTCTCTACCCCAGCTCGCAGACAGACCCTTCTCTCACCAAGTGCCAAAAGCCAACATCACATTGGCCGAACCTCCCAGATATACTGCTGGAGCGAGCTATATACGGGCTTATGTGGCACTGGTGCATCCCCTGTATCCGTTCTTGAACTTGGAAAGGTTGTGGCGATTGCATCGCTCCATCACCAAACGACGAGATGGGCAAGAATCTGCTTGTACTGAACAGATTGACTTGACAATAATGCATTTGGTATACGCCATTGGGTCAAGGTGCCTCCAGTTACTTCAAAAGTCTAGCATTTCCAGTACAGTTTCTGAGGGACATTTTCTTCGAGCCATGGAGCATATTGGTCAGGACCTCAAGTTTACGAGCACCAAGTCCATCGAAGTGACGTTACTTCTAGCCATCCATTCAATGCGCTCTCCTTACGGTAGGTGGATCATCGCTAATGTTCCTTTTACTCATGTGTCTGCTCGCTGACGAGGTCACGCCAACCAAAGGTACCAGTGTATGGCATCTTGCCGGCCTGGCTATTCGTCAATGTCTCGAACTGGGACTCCATAAACAACGCCTCGTGGATCGCCAAAATATAGAAGTGGACCACCATCGGAAGAGACTGTTTTGGAGTGCCTATATCTTCGAGAGGAAAACAGCTCTAGTTCTAGGCCGACCATTTGCTATATCAGACGAAGAAATTGATCTTTCTTTGCCGGCGGATATTGACAACGGTAATTATGCCACTACTCCAGATGAAAGGCAGCAACAGAACCTGGACCATAGGTCACAGTATAAACCAGCCCTCAGTTTCCACCGGCAACATATACAGCTTTACCAAATCCACAGCGAGATTCGCCTGGCCCTGTCACGAATGAAGAAAACCCCATCAGAAGAGGGCCTGCGAACGACAACATCCAAATTGCTCCAACAACTAGACCAGTGGAAAAAACATGTTCTGACAACGATCCGCGAAGACTCTTCCGAGGGGTCTGATGATCCGAGAAGGCTTACAGACCTCTTTCGAGAACAGCATAATGCTGACACCGAGTCGTCGTCCTCAGAAACTCCCCAAGACCAAGGGTTTCTCAAAAGGTCTGTCGAGATGGAAAAGAATGAGCTGTTACTAGAATACCACAAAGCCCGAAGGTCATTACTTCAACCATTAATGACTGAAAACTGTCACAATTATCCATTTGAGACAGCAGACTACGCGGCATGCGCCGAGTCGTCTGGGCAAATATGCCGGCTCTACAGGCGCCTCCATCGTCTCTCACCGATTCCGTTCTCACTAAGAGACCTGCACGCTGTTTTTCTTGCTGGCTTCACGTTAATTTACTGTATCCGTATGTGTCCCTCTATCTATTCGGTGGAGCGCATCGGCGATGTCGGGGCCTGTTCCACAGTATTATATGTCATTACAGAACAGTGGTCAAGCGCAAAAAAGTACCGAGACGCTTTCGAGACAATTTCGGAGAAGATGCTAGACGTCGTGAAAGGACAGCACCTTGGAAACCACAGTGGTGAAGGCCTGTCAAGCCGAGAGACACAATGCGCGACAGCGATAAATAGACCGAGACAAAGACAATCCCGCATTCCACATGCACTGGACGGCGATGTCCATACTGCATCAAACTATGGAGAGAGGAATGAGTATGACGCTAGGAGAGAGTATTTAGAGCGTTGCGAGACTCGGAGACACGCCTCTGATGAAATACCTGCGCAGTCCTCGTTGGAGTCAACGCAACCAGCGTACTTACTACTCGATGGGGATCGATTTACTGATGCTACAGGGTTTGTCCCCCATTTCCGTCAAAGCATAGACTTGGACTTGGATCATGATATTGAGAAACTTCTCTCGAGCGAGGGACTGGAGTGGTTTACTGGGGGCGTTCTGTAGAGATGGGCAAGTCGGACTTGTCCTGTTATAAGACCAGATTGTTCATCCAATTTTCTGATAATTTATTATAATGAAAAATGCACTGCCAAACCAGTTCAAAGCGTGATTAAGCAAAGCTTCGAATTAGATAGTAACTCATGCTGCATCAAACTGTATAGGCATGTTGACCTGCCCCGTTGATAAGAACTAAACTAGACTCAAGACGGTAGCAATCCACAAGTAACTCGACCCTCCGATAAGCCCTATCGATCGCATCCAACCCTCGGAACCGTCCGAATTCTCTCGACTGCGCCGCCGATGCGGGGTTATGGGAAGGTGAGGCAATTGCTCGTCTGTCATAGACGAAGAATAGAAATATTTATCACGGTAGCTGTCCCGGACTCAAACCTGCCAACCCGAACAACCGCCTTATCATTACTGTTACTCCACGTAAAGCACTTACGGCTGCAAACTCATATAAAAGTCATCATGAAGGCCTTCGATCTCGTTATTACCAACGGTGTATGTGTTACAGCCTCTGATATAGGTGCTTATGATGTCGCCATTAAAGACGGCAAAATTGCCTTGCTTGCTCCATCTGGATCACTTGCTCAGACAGATGCGCTGCGGACAATTGACGCTGAGGGCGCATACGTGACAGTAGGTCTCATTTCCACTGTTGATTAGAGTAATTGCTCACGCTAGAATGATTAGCCTGGTGGCGTTGATTGCCATGTTCACCTTCAAGAACCTGCCATGTTTGGGAAGGGTTCATCATCGGATACATTTGAAACGGGTCAGTCGTATAACACACGAGAGGACCGTATCCATGAAGAAATTGCATTTTGACACGAATCCAGGAACCCGGTCGGCAATCGCTGGAGGCTGTACCACAATTGTTTGCTTCGCTCCTCAACAGAGACACGAGCCCTCGCTTCTGAAGCCTTTGGCTGACGCCCACGAGAAAGCTCGAGGGAACACCTACTGCGACTACGGGTTCCATCTGCTTGTCTCCAATCCCACTGAGACGGCTCTCTCTGAGCTAGGAATGCTCAAAGCCGAGGGCGTCACATCCCTCAAGATCTATATGACCTATGAGGCGCTCCAGCTCCGCGACGATCAAATCCTATCAGTTCTTCACCATGCTCGTAACAACCATATTCTCACCATGATCCATGCAGAGAATGGTGATATTCTAAGCTGGCTGACAGATCAACTTGAAGCTAGCAAACTCTTTGCGCCAAAATATCATGCAACATCGCGTCCGCCTGCGCTCGAAGCGGAAGCAACCAACCGTGCCATCGTGCTATCCTCTATCATTGCTAATACACCTATTTTTTTGGTGCATATTAGTGACCCAGATGCAACATATCGCATTCGGCAAGCCCAGACAGCTGGCCAGCCTATCTTTGCTGAGACTTGCCCGCAGTATCTCTTTCTTACGCGCAACGATCTAGATGCGCCAGGCTTCGAGGGTGCCAAGTTCGTGTGCTCACCACCCCCACGCGATGAAGCATCACAGGAAGTTATTTGGGAGGGCCTACGAAATGGAACATTCACTGTTCTGAGCTCAGATCATTGTCCGTTCTCTTATGATGATACAGAGAAGGGCAAGAAGGCTTGCATTACACATGACCATCCGGTCGGAAAGTTCAGGCACATCCCTAATGGTATTCCCGGGGTAGAAACAAGACTCCCTCTGGTGTTTTCTGCTAACAAGCTGCCCCTTACGAAATTCGTGGAGGTGACATCAACAAATGCGGCAAAGTTGTATGGGCTATATCCGAAGAAGGGAGCAATGATGCCTGGCGTGTCAGATGCGGATCTCGTGATTTGGTATCCGAATGGCAAGTTGCCCGACGTGATAATTCGAAACGAAGCACTACACCACGCCAATGATTACACACCGTACGAAGGTAGGACGGTGAAGAACTGGCCACGATATACAATCTTGCGCGGTATGGTTGTCTGGGATAACAGAGAGATAGTTGGTAAGAAGGGGTATGGCGAGTTTGTTCAGCGACAGGCTGGTGTTCTAAATGAAATATGGAAATGTATAGGGGAGCAGGAATCATTCACTGCAGCCTATCTCTAGGTTATTGTTGTTGTTGACGTCAGAGTAAAAGATACAAGTTATAGAGGGCTCTCATAATATGGATACTGAATTTAGCCTCGGCTAAAGTAGGGAAGCCTGCCATGTTAGGTCTAGTGGAGCAATCTCACGCTGAACAACAGAGGATTGGGCCACTAATTCTAACTCTATCATCACCTCTTAGTCAATCATGACGTTTGAGATATCGTGCCAACTCTTCCTTACTATGCAATCTTAACACCTGATAGATAGTGGCCATGCGACCTTCAACGGCGTGCTTGAACTGTAGAAGTTCTAAACGCAAATGCGATCGGGCAGACAGCTCAGCAGCATGCTCCCAATGTATGCAACGAAACTTGCAGTGCACAACTACTACTATCACCAGCCCTCAGCTTCCAAGATCATCAGAAGTTCAGGACCCACCACGCCTTAGTCAATCCACCTGTACACAAGATGAGAAGATGTACTTGGTAGATCTCTACTTTCTCTTCATTCATGATTCCCCTCACAGCCTCTTCCACGAGCCCACATTCAAAGCCAGCGTTGCAGAAGGTACAGTATCTCAACCTGTCCTTCTTGCTATGCTGGGTTTATCTGCAAGGTATATTGTTGTTCCCACTTTTTGTTCCATATACATACGCTCAACAGTTCTGATGAGATCCAGGTTCGCCACAGAGCCTGGCGTTGTTGCTCGTGGTCCGATGTATCGCGCTCAAGCTACCGCAGCACTGAAGGATGACCTGGAACATATCTGTATCGAAAATATCCAAGCTTGCATTCTTGTCGGAAACAATTTCTTTGGGGAAGGTGACGCAGATGCCGAGTCTTTGTATTTTGGTTCGTCCTTGGCCCTTTATTTCCGTTGGAACCATATCTAATTGTCAACCAGGACTTGCAAGTCGAATGACTCAAATTCTGAAGCTGGGTGAGATTGACGAAAGCGATGACGGCGTGATGCGAGAAGTCAAGAGACGCATATTCTGGACGTGCTTCATTATCGACACTTGGGCCAGTGGAGGCTCTAACCTATCGCCACAGTTCAGATGGCGAACCAAACAACCTCGAGGGCCACTCGACGAATACATGTTCTACAACATGAGATCGGGAGATGGAGACGTCGCAGACTTGGACTGGAAGCCTGGATTGTGGGCTCACATGGTCAGACTGGTTGGGCTATATGCTGAAATACAGAATCTTCAGCAAGAACTCGCAAATGGGGTTGAGTGGAACGAGTCCTTCATTGATGAATCAGTGCAACGACTTGAAGCTGAGCTCAGTGCTTTCGAGGAAGGGTTGGGCCCCGAATTGATGTTTTCAAGGGAAAACCTGGCTTCTTTCGTCAGCCGTGGCTTAGGACGCGTCTTCATAGCCTTTCATCTGGGCTATCATCATTACTACACGTTATTGTTTTACCAATACCTCGATCATCGCCGACCACCGACAAGAAACGGCCGCAAATACGCTAGCTCCTGCAAAGCCCATGCTGCCATTGTATGCGACGTTCTCAAGGCCTCACGGGATGTCTCTGGGGCCGAAGCACTCTACAACATCGTGGGGCATGTGACAATCGTTTCCTCGTCAGTGCTGTTGCACACGTATCTATTTGGAGAGTCGCATGAGCTTGAGGAGTCAAGAGACCGGCTGAGTTCGAACCTCGAGTCGCTGGTACAGCTGCGAAACTACTGGCCCAGCGTGGAAATGATGGTAAGTTCATTCGATATTACCCCTCGATTATTTCTCACCAGTTACAGATCAAACGATTGGTTGTCTTTCAGAAGAATTGTATTCAGTCAATGAATGCAGAGTCTTACCGGTTCGACAGATGGATGGTCAAGTTTCTCATTGCTCATGCACTTGCTCTTGAAGACAAGGTAGATGATAGCTGGTCTGCTGCAAGTGTCGATGCAACAAACGGAAATGCCCATCTAGAACGAGGTCGCATCACTCAGGCCATGATTATGGACATCCAGAATTATGACACCGAGACCTGACGAGTATTAGATAATGCAAATAATTAAAACGTGAGGGGACGATAGCAAAGCGCAGTATAAACTCTGGGTGGGTATCATGCCAACCGTCAGGCAATGCTTGGAGGCTTAAATCGTGTGGCTCTTGGCTATCGCGACGCGACGCGATGATGTTGTTACTAGAGCTAAATGCGCCCCTCATCTTTAACTTGAGAACCCTGTTTCGTCAACCCCAATCCGACTCCACAACCGGGACAGCCAAATGCAGCAATGCAGCGTCAACAAGGTAGAATCGGGACATGTTTGTACCGTGAGAGACATCACAGTTAGGCTGATGTTAGTGACTGGTTTCATATGGTATTCCATGGTGAGGTCTGAGCAATTGGTTGTGGAATGGTCGCTGGTGTTTAGTGCCTTTTAGAACAAGGAACCTAGAGACATGCTTACCCTGCAGAAGAGATTTAATTCTTATAATAACTGTTTTAATAAGATCTTCACACATCATAAACATCATAAAGTGTTAGATAAAACATTTAGTAAGGTAAGCTTTAACATATTACTATGAACTTAGTTATAACTGGTTGAGGATATGAATTTGGAGCAGCGAGGTTTACGTTATCACAAAATCCACTATTGACAATTTGCATCAAATTTCCTTGACAGTACCCTTCAGACCATTCTCAATTGCATAGGCCTCCTCAGCGCGACGCTCAGCAAGAGTGATATACGTGCGGAATTGACGCGTAGGCACTTTGTTCATGAAAAGCTCGTCCAGCTCCTCGTAACTTCGCATTCGGGTCTCGGGCACGAAGAGGAATGCCAAAACAGCAAAGATCACCATGAAAGCACCATAGACAAAGCCGATCTTGGCCTTGAGGTTACCGTATCCAGGGTTGAACATGTAGGGCGCGACAAACGACCACATGGTGTTGACGGCAGAGGAGATGGAGATTGAGATGGCGAGGGTCTTGGTACGGAGGACGGACGTGGGGACCTCTCCTGCAAGCGTGTACACAGTTGATCCAACACCGACATTGTAGAAGAAGTTGTACATGGTGTAAAAGCCGACAGAGGCCGTGACGGCAGCGGTGGTGTCGATTGAACCAGAGATTCCCATACAGATAAGAAGCAGAGAGAGGCCAATGCATCCAGCGAGGTACATGGGTCGACGTCCATAAAAGTCGCCAACGAGGAAAGCGATGGTTGCACCGGACATGGAGAGGATTTGAGCGCCAATCTGAATCTGAAAGGACTTCTTGTCGCTGATTCCAAGGTACTGGTACATAAGGGCACCATAGTTGGAGACAAATCCAAGACCAGACATGGGCTCAGAAAGGAACACCATAATAGCGATAAGGGATCGCCGAAGGTTGGTGCCCTTGAAGCAGTCGAGATAGGAACCAAGATTCTGCGAGTCAGCTTCTTCGAGAGTCAACTTGATACGTTCAAGATGACCAGACGCGTCTTCGGGATCTGAGTACATGCGCTCAAGAGCCATGCGGGCCTTCTCCATCTTCCCCTTGCGGACCAGATAGACAGGACTCTCAGGCATGAGGAGTTGACCGATCAGAGCAACACCAGCAAAACCCCATTGGGCAACAATGAGAGACTGCCAGGACCAATTTGACTCCCATTGAGAGCTGAAGTTGGAGAGGATGGCAGAGATGAAGGGGCCAATACATTGAGCAAGGTTGCAGAATCCAATTGTGGTAGAGCGAATGGCCAGTGGTGACACATCAGCTACGTATGCTGTGCATAGGTTCTGGAACGCGCCAATGGCGACAAAGTTGACCATCTTGCCAGCAAAGAACATTTCGATCGATGTGGACGCGAACTCAACGCCAACTGATCCAATGTTGATGGCAGCAGCAATCAGAATGACGGGTTTGAAACCGATCAGATCAGCAAAGTATGATGAGGCCCAGGCTCCAAAGATGGCAGCACCGCTGGAGCCTCCGCTGAGCGCAGATTGCCAGATCGTCTCGACAAAGTATGAACCGTCGTCGAGTTGTTTTCCGAATCGCTCTTTGAAGACAGGAATACTGATTACAGAACCAGAAGATTGGTTCTCGAAGCCGCGGACGATGAGAGTCCAGAGCATGACTCCGATCCATAGGAGAAGCCATGGATCGCGTCGAAGGGTCTGGAGGTAGGTTCGGTTGTGCTCTTGGTGTTGAATGGCATGACCGCGTGTGTGGTCTGGAGAGACGTGGATGGTTTTGGAGTCTGATCGCTCAACGTGAGCGGTTGATTCAGGCTTCTCCATCGTGATGCAGGATGTTGACAAGAGATAGCAAAAATTATGGGAGTCAAGAGACAGACAATGGATCTTTTGGAGAGTGATGGGGAATGGATTGCAGACGATGCATCTTATATAATAAAGAGAGTGTTGCCATTGGTATCATGGTACAAAGTTCCCCGGATGGAAAAGCTTCTCCAACCTGCTGGTACACCAAAGTGCGGGGCCCCAGATGTGGAGAAAAACTGCAGGGTGGACTGAGACAAGGGTCTAGACCAGAAGGGGGAAGCTATCACAATCCAATAATGAGTCGTCAAAGCCGGCCTGACTAGACTAGCGCCGGCTTTGAGCTCATTTCATTGGTGACTCGGAAATGGTTCGGTAGACCAAGCAGGAATTTGACTCGTGATCCAGGTCATTATTCGGTTGCTGATCCGCCGAATTGAATGCATGAATATCGGGAAGGATCATCGGATCGTGTGATGAACCTGGCTGCCCATGGATGCGACTGCTTGCGAGGTCGATTAGAATAACGAGGCGCTGAACGAATTCGGTATACGAGGGGTTTCTCGCGAGGTAATGCACCGAGCAAGACACTATTCACATCTCAAACCGTCCAAGGCCACGGCGTTGCCGATGTGAAGATATACCAGGCATGGTTCTGTGAAGGAACGTGCTAGACTTGTTATCTTACATGGCGAGAGAGGAATGTTGGAGTTAAGGTCGACGCAGTATTGAAATTGAACTAGCTAAGTCTCTATACCATTCGGAGCTTTGCCTTGAGCTCTTCTTCTCTCCGGAAATCCTCAACAATCTTGGCCAAGATAAACTTAGTTTCCTTCACAGGCCACTCTCCTTGCTTCTCGTAATCTGCTGTGAAAGACCATCTTCCTGACCCAACAACTTCAGTCTTGTGAGTGCTATTCTCACCAGGCAGCACAACTTCCATGGTCGTGCTGGGAGGCACCTCTACATCTACACAAATAACCTGCTTCCCTGCCTCATCGCCCTCCAGCTTCCACGAACTCGACACTCTGCCGTAAGGCGTAAGATGCGACGCAGATGCCCAAGTAAAATCGCCTCCGACGACAGGCTGGACCCTCGACCTCTTCCATCCTGCTTCAAGCCGCTGCAGCCCAGCAAGTCGTTCCACCATGAACTTGGCGATCGCCCCGTAAGCGTAGTGATTGAAGCTGGTCATCTCGCCTGGGTTGATTGATCCGTCTGGCAGCATACTGTCCCAGCGTTCCCAAGTCGTAGTAGCACCCATCGAGATAGCGTATAACCACGAGGGGCATTTCTCATTGAGAAGCATGGAATAAGCAACGTTGCTGTGACCGGTCAAGGCGAGGGCTTCGCAGACAAAAGGTGTACCAGCAAAGCCAGTACCAATACGGAAGGCATTTCGTCGAACAATTTCTGCAAGTCGCGACCCAGCTCGTGATAGCTGGCCCTTGTTGACAAGGTTGAAGCAAATAGCCAATGAGTACGCGGTCTGCGTGTCTGATACAAGGCGACCACTCGGGGAGAGATATTCTTCGGTGAACTCTGCTCGCGCATTGTCGGCCCACGATCTGTAGAATAGATGATCCTTGGACTTGCCAAGAACATCACAGACGCGTGCCATAATGTCAAGAGAGTTGATCAAAAATGCGTTGGCTACCAGTGGAGGATCCGTCGTAGCTTTGGCAGCATCGTCTGGGGGAGCGCTTGGGTCAAGCCAGTCCTAGCAAGGTCAACAAAAGTGGCTTTCAAGATTCGTGAAGGAAGACTTACAGATAGTTGATCGGCATTAAAACCCCAGAGATGAGTGCAACGATCCTTGTTCTTGGGAATGACTTTGAACCACGTTTCCATCGACTCGAACTGATCAGCCAAGATAGCGGGATCAGCCGTTTCTTCATACAGCGCCCAAGGAGCCAAGACAACCACGTCATGCCAGATAGCGCAAGGCCAAACAGGACCCCAGATCCTACATTTGTCAAGAATGTTTGGCGATACCATTGGAGGCACTCCTCCCTGTCGCTGCTGGTCAAACCATACACCTTTGAGCCAGTCTCGAAGGATCGGGTAACAGCCGTAGATGTAGGTAGCTGTTGGCGCGAACAAGGCCAAATCGCCAGTCCAGCCAAGTCGCTCATCGCGCTGTGGGCAGTCTGTTGGGATGGAGAGGAAGTTATCTCGCATACTCCAGCGGACATTGCTGAATAATTGGTTCAGTTTATTGTCAGAGCATGCAAAGGTTCCGTGTTCTTCCATATCAGTATGACAGACAACAGCCTCGAGAGCAGCGACAACATCTTGGTCCTCCGAAGGCCAATTGTCAATCTGAACATAACGGAAGCCATGATATGTAAACCGAGGCTCGTACACCTCTGGTTCAGCATCTCCTCTAAGTGTGTAGACATCAGTTGCGTCACAGACGCGGAGAGGTCTAACGCCCAGTTCTCCATTTTCGAGAACTTCTGCATGCTTCAGCGTGACTTCGTGGCCACGTTGTCCTTGGACAGCTTTGATTCGAACATATCCCACCAGGTTCTGACCGAAATCGAGGATAGTCTTGCCAGACGGTGTTGTGAGCTTGGAAACGGGCTTCAATGTCTCAATTCGTCTGACAGGCTCACGATAACCGGCTGTCAAGTTGACCTTTTCAGAAATAAATGGCAACGCAACGGCGCTCTCCCAATGTCCAGCGACATGCTCGTGGGAGGACCAGCCGGGCAACTCAACAGTAGCATCGTACTTTTCGCCGTTGTAAAGCTCGGCTAGGCGAATGGGGCCTTGAGCTACCATCCAGTCATCATCAGTTGCAATGACCTGCGAAGAACCGTCGTAATACTGCAGTTCGAGCTGTGCAAGAAGGCTTGTGCGCGTGCCGTATCTGTTGCGTATACCGCCATCAAAGCTCAATCTGCCAGTGAACCAGCCTTCAGCAAGACGGACACCAAGACAATTGTCTCTGCTGTCAAGAAGGTCGGTAACGTCGTAGGTCTGATATGTCAACTCATTATCGTAGCAGCTCCAACCGGGGGCGAGGAAGTAATCGCCAACGCGACGGCCATTGATCTCTGCCTCATAAATGCCCTGCGCGGTTATGTAGAGGCGAGCTGATGCGATGCCAGAATTCAGCGTAAATGCTTTGCGAAAGAGATCCTCTGGCTTCGGCTTATCATTGTCCTTCTCTGACCAAGGTGCCGAAATGAATTTGCCCTTCCAGTCACTTCGGTTGAGCAAGCCTGTCTCCAGCCAAGCCTGCTCGCTCCAATCGGAAAAGGATGTTTCTCCTTTGCCACGGACTCGGATGCAGACAGTGTATCTCTGACGTGAAGCGAGCGACTCATCAGCTGACCAGGGAACTAAATGGGACTCTGAAGATTCCACTTGAGAAGTGCAGACGACATGGCTTTTCTGGCCGTTGACCTTTTCCAGGCGCAGCTCATAAGTTTGCTGCTCAAAGCCTGAAGGGGCGTTGCTTAGACGCCAGGAAATGCGTGGTTTGTGCTCATGAATACCCAAAGTGTTGGGGCTGCGATAATGCTCAAAGCGAACATCAACAACTTGTAAAGACATAATGGCAAGATATTTGGGTTCTAAAGAGACGCGCAATCGTTCAAATGTGTTGAGCGGCGGAGGCCACTTGACCACTACTTTTTATACCTACAGCGCAGGATGCACTAAAGCCAGAGGCCCCAGACCCCCCGAGTGATAAGTGGAGGTTAGTGGGGCTTAGGCTGTTTCTCCAATTTTTACTTGGCCGATCCTTCACGAGACGAGAGGATCGGTACAAGCTAGCCCGAGTCTGGAGGAGGGGGTGCATTTATCTACATATCGTCTGCCGCCGGATTACCCGTGTTTCTTCTACCTATTGACCAACATAAGTCGCAACTGTTGCTTTCCAGGAGCCGACAGATGCGAGGGAGATGCCGAATAACGTTTTCCACTTACTAGGCTGCTTTTCTGTCTTCTCAAGTACAAGCAAGTGATTACATAACAGTGGCCAACAGCCACATACGTTTAAATAACAATCTAAAACTAACAGAAAATAAACATCTGCCTAATAATGCCCTGATTGATATGATATATATAGATCCCCATAAACAGATTAAAATAGGCAAAAATATAACCTGAAGTAGCTTTATCTATATATAGCACTACTATTAGGCAGTAAAGCTATATATAGATTTTTAGTTAAAATAGGCACTAAAGTTATAGTAATTATTTACTATAATTATAGTAAAT
>JAAOAQ010000258.1:0-75666 GCA_013396025.1 Fusarium phyllophilum | reverse complement strand
TTTTATAATAGAGTCGAGGGGGTTACAGGTCACGTGTTAGGCTGACCTTCTGATCAGCCTTATCCCGGAGCTGCTGTTACATATATTTATAACCCTTTGTTTTTCCTTTAATATGGATGAATGTTGGGACCAGGCAACGCTTTCCTCGCGGGCTTTTCACAATCGGAAGACTCGCAAATTCACAGCACAGGCTTCCAGCCCCCCAACCATTACAAGAGTTATTGGTTCATACCAACTTCAATGTCCCAAAGCTCATTCCCTGGCTCGTTCCTCTCAACACAATCGCGATTCAGCCCAAAATGAAATAGATGTAACACATAAACGTCACCCCGCGAACCCGCCGCGATTTGAGATTCATCGGTTTACCGATAAGGAAGATGGGTTGGAGGGCGACTTATTTCTTCCTGGTGTGTTGGATGCTTCTTTTATCTTGGCCGGAAGTCGGAAGAAAATCCAACAGATCTTAGATCGGGCAATTATCCCAGAGGATTCGGATTGCGATGCTGAAAGCGTTGCACATAGCCCTGGGGAGAGGTCAGCGGATGACCCTGACGCTGATGATCAGCAACACGAGACCTGCCCCCAGCAGCAATCATCTGACATTTCTGGAGACGAAGATGACCGCACGAAAGATTCCGATGACTACAAGACCACCGAAGAACTGCGGTTAGACAATTTCGAGAAGAACACCTTCCGACAACCTAAGTTCTGGCTTTCATGGAGGGGAAAAGTACTTGCAAAGCCTGAATCAGGTGTAGTCCCGGAGGATCATTTACCACTTGACGCGATTCAGTCTGGCATTGGTTATATCGTCTTTACTGGAAACAAGTATCAGAAGTTTAAGGGTACCATCAGCTGTGATATTCTTGGTTGGGACAATGTTGCAATAACTGGTTGGAAACAATGAACTCTTTCTGTGGAGGGGCCAGACTCTTACAAGGCATAGACTATATGACTTCTTTCAAATCGTACCATAGAGCTGATATCACCTCTCGATTCTCTTGAACCTCCCTCACTGCGATACTTGCATATGATAGTCTCGCGATCTCCTGAATTAAGAATCCGAGCTTCGTTTCTCGTTGTCCAGACGAGGCTAGGGCTTGTGGCAGGAACATGATAGGTCAACCAACCGCCACGCGACAAGTGCACATGCAGTAGCATCTGAATAACAGTCAACTGCCTTCTGTATCGTGTTCTTTCCAGCTGATGGCCATTATGGCAGCAAGTTTGTAACTACTTGAGCCAAACTGAGCGAGATACTGTCGCCACAGCGACCGGAGAGCACAGATCTAATGCGCGGAGCCTAAGCAGGAATACGGAACCCGTACCTCGATGTGCGCTAGCAGCCTGCAGAACTGCGTTATCCAATCCTGCGACACTGGAAACTCCATTCACGAAGGTTGCAGCTCGGGCTTCCATTGGCATTAACTGAAGGTCTTAATTATGTTACAAGGGCCTCTCATTGGTACGCGATGAACAGCCTGACGTGAAAAGAGGGATCTGTACCGATGGGGCCTCACTCCCAGCCAACCGCCGCAATAAGTCGGAAGGACGGAGAGAGCGGATGATTTGTAAACACGGGACGTACTAGAGTCACTGCATACACTGATATGATGCAAATTACCAAGCAGGTAATGCCTTTCGCTCATGGCAATGGTGTTTTTGTATGGACACTTGCAGGTATTAGTGTCATAGACGAAGACTATGCTATACTGTGTATTACTTCTCCTTAGCTGGCAGTAGACTTGAATGTCAGGACCAGCGACTAATAATCCAATCAGAGCGTTTCTGTCTGCACATGTGGCTATGGCGACCAGACGAGTGAGGGGTGAGGATATTGTCCTCCTAGCTTCAACCACCATGAATCATTAGACACAAGATTGTGGAATTGTGCAATATTTCTCACGTTACACGGCTCCGGTGTCACTTTAGGGATCCGTTAGGGCTTCGCCAGAGTGCGGAAACTATAGAAGGCATAAGACTAGCGGAGATAACTGGAAACAGATTGTGAGCATGGCAATAAGGTTAAACATAGTGGGGATAGCTAAGTTGAAGTATGGACCACAATTGAGAGATTGAAGCGTCTTCGGATCGAAAGAGGACTCTAAATCGTAGAAAGTGCTGATATCGGCGATCTTTCGTAAAGGCTGCTGTATCAAAAGGAGTAGAGAACACTGATTGAGAGCTTAGCACTGCATGCGGCTGAGCACCCTACGAACAATAGTTCAAGCTTCTTGCAAGATATCACCAAGTGATATGTCTCGACCATGTTTACGAACTCAAGTTAAACGATCCTAGACCTTGAACTAATGCAGGTATAAATCAATACGAGGACTCAGCTGTTTCACGTCTCACGTGATGTCATGATCTGGCCAAATCAGGATCGGGCTTCCATTTTGAGGTGTAGCTGGTCCCCAAGAAAGTCCCCGACAAAAGCTAAAAATACCATAAACGAGACTATTGAATGTTGTGCATACAGGAATGGACACTCCACCACACCCTCAAATCACCAAAATGGGGAACCCAATCATCTCGTTTCCCGTTCTGAGTGGCCCTAGCGACGAATCGCAACACCCTCTCGACAACATACGCTCTGTTGGTGGACAAATGAGGCAATAGGTCTCACAAATATCGCAATTCTCACTAGTGGCGCGAGACTCGAGAGTCGGTTGATATTAGCAACGACTAGAGATCACGAAATGCAAGTTATGACTGTGAGCCATGCATTAATGCATAAAACTCGACACGAGCTCCTAGGCGGGCACCAATGGTTGTCTTTCTCAAGTGATATTCTCCTGATGCACAACAGAAATACCACGATCGAGCTTGCATGAGGCGCCTGCATAATTACACTTATATATAGTGTTGATGATGAGGAACTTCGGTGTTGGCTTGGCTCAGAACGATTCATGCTTTCTGGAGTCGGCCAGAGCCAAATCGATCGATGAAAATACCAAGTCAGGCTAAGCTGAAAGACTTGGGTTGACTCGATATGAATGTTAGAAAGCTTAAATAGAGTTCTTTTACTCAGTCATGACCAACTCAAGATGACACTGTATCTATGTCTGCGTACCAAACTAGCTCTCAGTTTCTCAGGTACCTGGAAAATCTCGCTTGATAGCTCCAGGGACAGACATTTTAGAGTCAAGAACAACCATAAATTTTAGCTTATGTCTGATGCTAGTACGGAATTGAGTTTGTATCTGACCGTTACAAGTGCCTCAACGTTGAGGCCGGTTTAGCTTGATACCCGCATTCCTGAGCATGCAACCACTGGCAACGTCTTGATTGGGAACGGCCAACTCGACCAGACCAATTTAACCCTACACACGATATGCATAATGAGCAGCATATTGTGTTGTGTCACGCTTATAGCATTATCTCCGGAAGACTCGGTTGTGAGACCTGGTCAAGGTACAGCAGCAGCAACGAACCAAAGCTGCAGAGTGAGAAGCTGTTCTGGTGCCAGCAAAGCTCTTTCATTCTATTTCTGTTTGATCGTCAATGAATACGATGTATCCCCTGAAATATTGTTTCGCATCAATTGGGTTATCCCGCCTGAAGCTGACCTACGGCCGTCTGGTTCCGGAGAGCCCATTTGTCCGAGCCGCACATGAAGACCAATCGGCCATAGTAACCCCACAAGTATTCCCAGCATCTGTTGGTGAGATTCAACCGTGACTGTTTCAATATTCAGCCTCAGGGGAACCTTGACCCAACTTTCGCTTTATGCTTCTGCATGAAGACACCACATTCAACAGTGCATACATGATACGAGAAGACACAGATTTCTGTTGGTAAGCAAGCCACCACTTGAAAGTCGACCACAATGACAACATCATTCTGCAATAACGCCATGTGGTAGAATTTTTCTGAGCATCAACTCCGTCCCCAGAGGAAGAGTCATGTCGGGCTCGAAGCGTAATGTCCTTGTAGAAGCCAATCGCATCTAAGAATCGAGGCGGAAGTTCTCACCCGATGGGTAAGCCATCTATTTATTTTGAGGCTGAGAACTAAGGCATCATGATGCATGCTTGTCGAAATATTTTTCCAAGCGACTATGGGTGGACATGCCACCATGAGCTCAACGTGGGTTTCACACGATCCCAGCCGATGCATTCACGATGGAGTGCAGTGCGTTGATCGTGACCAACGTGCAGGTCTTGTATGATACCTCTCAACATCTCATCTAGCGACAAGAAAAGAACATAAAAGCTCGCTCTTCCCCCTCGAGATCTATTCTCTTCCCTCCTCATCCGCCTTTCACTTTCTCAACTTTACTTCTTCAACTGTCTCTTCACTCTTTAGAGAGACTTGACAAGCTATTGGACAATCTTTTCTTTACTGCAGCACAGACCTGACGACCATCTGCCAAGATGAAGCTGTCTGCTGTTACCCTCTTGGCTCTGAGCTCGGGTGCTGTCTCTGCTCCTGTTGCTGAGCCTGGCAGGGAGGTCTACTACCATGAGTATAAGCCCGTCAAGGGCTGGGGAGAACATGGCGGGCCTGGAAAGCCCAAGCCATATGATCCCGGCTGTGGTGTTCAGAAGCCAAAGCCTCACAAGCCCTGGGAGAATTATCCCAGCCAGCCTGAGAAGCCGCACTACCCTCCTCCCAACCCTCACAAACCAGAGCCTTGGCATCCTAAGCCAGAACCTCATTATCCGCCCAAGCCCCATGAGCCTGGGCCAAAGCCGCACTACCCTCCTCCCAAACCCCACAAGCCTGATCACCCTGGAAAGCCTGACTATCCTCCTCCCAAACCCCACAAGCCTGATCACCCTGGAAAGCCTGACTATCCCAAGCCAGGAAAGCCAGATCATCCAGGCAAGCCCCATAAGCCGTGGGAGAACAACCCTGGTCAGCCTGAGAAGCCTCATTACCCACCTCCTAAGCATCCTAAGCCGGAACCTCACTATCCTCCTCCTAAGCCGCACAAGCCTGAGCCTCATCACCCACCCAAGCCTCATAAACCTGATCACCCAGGCAAGCCCAACCATCCTGGCAAGCCTGACCACCCAGGTGGTAAGCCTGACCATCCGGGCAAGCCTAATCATCCAGGAAAGCCTGACTATCCAGGACCTGGTAAACCTGATCATCCCGGTCCTGGAAAACCTAATTATCCCGGTCCTGGAAAGCCTGACTATCCTGAGCCTGGCAAACCTGATGGTCCCGGTAAGCCAGATGGCCCCGGTAAGCCAACTGGACCAGGCAAGCCTGATAAGCCTTCTACTTAGGCCAGCAACTCATGGCCACCCTTTCATGCTTCAACAAAAGCTTACCTCGATCTTGCTCGATGAAAATCGCACTTACGACTGGCCCCAAGTCTGGGATCATTGGGTCAGAGGACTTACGACTTATGTGCTAGGATGATGATGACAATGCTTGGGGGATATTCACGCAAGGCAATCAACACTCGTTTCCTCACTTTTCACACACATCTCAACGAGAGAACCCCTGTTCTTACCTTTGAACTTTATGATTTCTACGCTGAAAGTCTTTGTCACCTGTCATGGACTGGTTTCTTCTCTTCTCATACTCTCTTTAATCCTGTTCTTCAATACTTAGGTTGAGACAGTGGAAGGCGAACGCGACCTGACACTACATACTATCATTTATATCAAACATGGTCTGCTCTCAAATTTCATTTCTGTGACTGAGCTGTATCGTTTGAATCTCTGAACCATGGTCCCTGTTCGTTGTGATCCAATCACCATTATATGCCATGGAACTCACCAGCGCTTCAGCAAGGCATCTTCAGCTCATATAGGCCATATTTCTATCCATCTCTATTAACTGTATACTTTGAAAGCCTGATTTATAGTTCAATAAAGTTCAGTTCCAAGCCCAGTTTCGGAATCGGGCTTCCGATTCCGATTATCCGTCATCAAGCGGGGTCAAGCACTCTCGCGCGCCATACGAACCTCAGACCCTCATATGTAACGAGTGCACAAGCCTAATACATCATTGTCGCTGATTTGAGCATATAAAATGATTGTTCATAGTAGCCCTGATGACTCGTGGCACGGGGTCATCACTTCGGATGGCCCATTCCAGCCCGAGAAGGACCGCTACCATCTTTACATCGGACTCTTCTGCCCTTTTGCTCACCGAGCAAATCTTGTTCGGCATTTAAAAGGTCTACAAGACATCATCAGTCTATCCGTCGTGAAGCCCTATCCCAAGGGCGATGATAAGGGATGGCCAGGATGGCAGTTCCCGAGCCCTCCTGATGATATCTATGAAGGGGCTACTGAAGATCACCTCTTCAAATCAAAGTATATGCATGAAGTTTACTTCAGAGATGATCCTGATTATAAAGGCCGGTACAGTGTACCTGTTCTCTGGGATAAGAAGGAGAATCGAATGGTCAATAATGAGAGCCACGAATTGCTTCGTTGGCTGCCAACAGCCTTCGATTCCATCCTTGACTCGAACAGCTCTGGGCGAGACCTTGACCTCTATCCCGAAAACTTCGGATCGACCATTGACGACATCAATGTTTGGATGCAAAGAGACCTCAACAGTGGCGTCTACAAAGCCGGATTCGCAACGACACAGGAGGACTACAACAACAATGTGCCAACGGTCTTTGCAGCACTCAACAAGCTCGAGGCACTGATCTACCAAAATGGAGGCCCCTATATCCTTGGCAAGCAGCTCACCGAAGTTGACATACGCGCGTATGCCACCGTCGTGAGATTTGATGTTGTCTACGTTGGCCACTTCAAATGCGACCTCGGAACCATTCGGGCCAACTACCCAGTCATTCATGAGTGGCTCAAGAACCTCTACTGGAATGTTCCAGGTTTCAAAGAGACGACAGACTTTAGGCATATCAAAGAAAACGTAAGTCTTCAACTCGTTGCCTGAAGGGGACTAATATTGGATCAGTACACAAAGAGCCATTACAAGATCAATCCTCTTGCTATTACACCTCTTGGTCCCTTCCCGTATATGGAGGAGGGCGTTGACTTGGACTTTGGCAAGCTGAAGCCAGGAGTTATTCGTCACCCGGCTGTGCTTGAGCGTCAGAAGGAGCTGTATGGTTCGGAGGACTTTAGCCAAAGGCTCTAGCAAGCGCATAGTTGGTACACTACTCCAGAAACATATGATGCGTTAGATTCACCATCGAGTATTTCGCGCCCGATTGTCAAAATGATCATCATGTTATCCTAATTCGTATGTGTTCCATAAATGCACTATGCTCGGACTAATGTTTTGAGGCCTACTGTCCAAACCTACTCAAGACGGCCCTATGTTTCCTTGATTCAATTCCATGCCTGTAGCAGACTGTAGCCATGTATTCCAGTCAATGTCAGTATCAATATCCATATTGATGTCGATGTCTTCCAATCCGTTACCGCTTTGATCCATGTCGGTCCAAAGCCACGACGCAACATTTGTATCTCCAGGCTGGCCATCGGCCCATGTTTGAGGAAGAATGTTCATCTCTGTGGGCAATATATCACCAGCTACACCCATCTGAAGACCAGGGTGGTAAGAAGCAAAGTCGAACGAGGGGTTTGCCCACTGAGTGGCATTGTTACCCATGGCTGGATTAGCTAGAGATTGAGTCGCGTTGCTATCACTGGTTTGAGGTACAGGTTGCTCGGAAGTGCCATAGGTAGTCATGCCGACACCGTAACGCCAATGCTCAAGAAATCGCTGCTGCGAATTTGCGTCCTGCGATGATTCCGGGCTGACAGGAACAGGAAGCGAGCGATCAGCCAGTTCCAATTTCTCGACCATAGCAGTGTTCTTCCGAATTAGCGCCAGCTGCTCATCCCGATGGCTCCTTGCTTTAGCCATCAATCGACGCAGCGGGAACCACATACGCGCATTCTTGGTCATATTATGCTGGGACGGGATGAGCCAGACGCTGTGCAGAGCCACCCATGCGCGTTCGACAGTAGGCGACCACTGCCGTCTAGATATCTCAATCAGAAGCCATACAATGGCATACCAGTGAGTATACGTCTGGTAGATCCATCGCCACTGACGGCATTTAGTCTCAGCATTGAGCGCATGATTATGCTCTGCGACCTCAATAGCGGCGATGAGCAGTTTGTCTCGAATCTCATCTGAGAACCGCTCATTTGGTGACGCGAAGAGCGACGGAAGATACACTAAGAGTGTCAGCTTGGAAAGCACAAGCCGTGTGCACACGATCCCCACCCAGTTGGCTATATCTTCTGGATGTGCGGAGCGGAAAAGGTAGCCATTCTCGAGTTTTTCTTGGATACCGTCGAGCAGTTTAGTCTGCTCCTCGAGGGTCGGCCCAGATGAGTGAATACTCGATGCCATCAACTGCCTCGAAACTCGAGCTAGTTCACACATGGCGAGTGCAAAAGACATGTCTGTAACGCCTTTGCGCTCTGGAGGAGTCTCCTTCGTTTTGGGCTCAATGTCTGAAATGTTGACGTTCAGAGGTATCTTGGTATCGAAGCTGTCTTGTGTGATTGAGAACTCCGTCCCCTGATCTTCAGACGCGCGAATGTCAACTGTAATGATCATCCACCAAAGGCGACGTCGTTGCTCGACTTCAAATGGTGATAGATGCTGGAACCTTGAGCCATCTCGATGGAGGCCAACAGCGTGAGCCATGCGAATCATCAAACCAGTCATCATCCAAACGTAAACAGGGTTATCGTACCGCCTCGCAAGAGATAAGAAGATGACCAAGGTCTGAACAAGGACAATGTCCGGGTTGTTGAGGAAGTCTGCTCGTGCCAAAGCCTGTTCAAGGCCTCGACGGAACTTCATATTGAGCTCCGTTTTCGTAGACCCAAAATTGGCTAGCACGTCGTCGTCTTCCATGGACGTGATGGCAGCGTAGTAAATGGAGAAGAGCAGCGCCTGGTGCTTGAGAGATACCTTGGCCGTTGTCCCAGGTGAAGGACGGACCATCTTCCTGATACTCGGCATATGCACAATGTGCATGATGAGGTTAATGTTCTCGTCGAATACGTCCAGTAGGAAGGGGATCTGTGATGGTAACGGGCTGAAGTCTTGTTCGCCGGGCGATGCAGGAGCTTGGCTGTTTCGAAACAAGAAAGCATGCCGCTCCGATGGTTCTCGGTAAAGTTCTTGAGTTGAGGGAGTGTTGACCGGAAAGTCGTCATCTTCGGAAGACTCATCGTCATCTGCCATCCTACGAGTGTCAATCTTCAGCCCATCGAGCTGCAGGTAGTCAGAGCGATGAACGGGAAGAAGTAAGGCTGGAGTTGACGTACCTCATCACTAATACGAGACCAGAAGCCACTAGCTACATACTTTCCCCTATTCTTATCCTTAATCACCATTCTTCCAAAATGTTTCTGCACATCTGAAGCCGTTGATGTCGACGATGGACTAGCTGCATCCTTCACAGCATCCTGAGGCGACGGAGCATCAGAGGACGCACCCCGACTCGCAGCAGCATTAGCCACTTCAAGCTGTCCACTCAACTCCTTGACCAAATTCTCCAGTGTCCGCAGCCTATTCATGACCTGATCAGTCCCAGAGCTGCTGCCACCACCCTGAGCTGGAGCTGCAGCACCGTGCCCATTATCGGCGATGCGCTCCAAGCGCCTTGCCCATCTTGGCGGACGGTCATTGGAGGGCACAACGCAGGGGATGTTAGCCTTGCGACAGTTTGAACATGGCGACAGCTTGTCACAGCGCACTTTACGACTGCGACATACGACGCAGCTGCGGAGCTTGGTTGTGGAGGCGTTCCTCGCGTTTTTCTCGGGCGCGGAGGCCGAATCTGACGCGAGAGGGGTTGGGACAGCGGGAGAGGGCGTCATTCGTGATGAACAGCAATAATGAGACCGGCAAAGATGAGAGAGTCTCCTGTACACACAGCGCGGTCTGGCAATAGTTTGATCTTTTTGTCGCGATAGAGATTTACGTATTTTTCGAGGGAAATGATCTTTTCATCGGGTGAACTATCATGGTAGATGCGCTTCTTCCAACCATCACTATCATATACTAACAGCCATTACTTTATCACTGCTTTCGGTCAGCTAGGGATGCAGGATAGGTGGTTTTTCTCTCGGTATAAGTCCTATTTAACATGCCTATTTGCTATTGAGCTTATAATAAGCTATTTTAAAATCCATATAATATATTTTCATTCATCTACTTTGATCCCTAAACATGATTGATAAGTAGCTGTGATACCGAGTGTTATAGTCCCGATAGGTTTATCTAAAAGTTAAGATAAGCGCTAAATCATTTTGGGACAGACCATCCTGCCCAGCACCCGGCCGATGCCTCATGCCAACAACTCCTATCAACAAGACCTCAAGATTTCATTCAAGACGGCCAGGAGTCTTTGGTGTTTTGATGATTATTATTTATACCAAGTAAAAACTAGATAATACAAGCTAATTTGTTTGTATGCCCACGCTGTGTTCCCCGCAATCCTCAACGCCTTCTAAATGCACCTTATCCCGTTGAACCCCTCAGTAGGTGATGGATGCAATCTTGTTCATATACTCAGCACGTGTGTTTATCAGCAGGTTATCTGCCAGCCATTTCCCAGCGTCCTCCCTTGAGACTGTGTATCCAATCTCCAGCGACTCTATCCCATTCTTGGGGTCTTCAACGCCCACGCGTACTGGCGTTGAGCTCTCACCATCCACCAACCAACTGCCCCGCACGATGGTGAAGTCTTCACCACTGTCGGCCAACTTGGTCTCCATGATCTTCTTGTCTTCGTGCGGAACCTTTAGAGCAATCGCATAAATAGGGTAGAGAAGAAGGGGGTAATCGCGACCAAAGTCCGACATGCCAGTGGTGCTAAAGACGGTGATGTGAGGTCTTCCTACTGCGCCTTCTGCACGTATTTGCGCGAGAGCATCAAGAAGGACAGACATGCCGATTCGACAACAGTTGGGATCATCGATTGTCATTTTGTAGATGATGGGCTTGCCTCCAATCGTAGAGACAATTGCATCGACGATTGAGCCATCGTCCTTCTTTAAACAAGAAGCGACTGCCTTGATATCGTGGGCGTTGCCTTGGACAATTCGTAGATTGGAATGCGTTTTTGGTGAGACGTGAGCCTCAAGTTTTGATGGGATTCGGCACAGAGCAATGCAGTTATGCCCTACAGCCAGTGAATGTTTCAGCGCCGAGAGGCCTACGCCTGTGCTAGCGCCGAGGAAAGCGACAGTCTTTGGTGAGGACATGGTCGTGCGGTTGAGGCCTGGAAGATCGAAAGAGGCTGAGAAGTTTATTTTACTAGATAAAATTGGTTGATTTCGAATCTTTATTGTTGGAGTTTATTATCAATTGTCGAGGCTACGACCGTTCTTTTGTAGAATTAGCTTGAGGCCGACAGTCGACCGACAGAAATGACCGCTAGAATCTCGCTCTTTTTTCGCGCCCTCTCGCGTCGCTGCCTGACTGCGCATGCTTGACAAGCAGGACAAGCTCACATCAACTGCAATACCGCCGTGACGAGTTGGTCACTCCACATTCTATGCATTGGAGCATGATCGTTGATATATACAAGTTATGTGAATAATACTGACTTGTTGTCGATGGACACTGCCAGCATACAGCCCGCAGTCTCTCGAGCTGGCTGATAACGCAATAGATCGGGCTGCGGCCTTGAAAATGCATCTATTGGCTACACCCAGGACATGTAGTCAGCGTCTTACTGGACGCCATCCGCGTGAAGGCAACCACCTAAGGCAGCGGCCTAGACAAGCAAGCGTCGCGAGCATTGCGGCTGAGACTCGGTGTCTTGATCATCGCGATTTAGGCTGGCACCTGCAAATTAAATTAGAAGCGGAGTAATACTGCGAAAAGAAGAGCCATCAGTTTCGCTAGACCGCCATGGCGACGCAAATGGCTCCTTCGAGCTATACAAATGCGCAGAGTCTCTGGGACCAAGCATTCAACTGCCTCGGCGCAGATCTCAAGACATCACTTGGCCAGGCTGCAACGCATAAGCGCGACATTCTAGCTGCCGTCCTGGAAGCAGCGGAGAACCGTAAAGCCACTAGCCTCCGCAAATGCTGGAAGTTCAAGCGCTCGAATGGAGAAGTCGTGATTATCCGAGATGTTCTCGAAAAGATTGCTAAATGGATCGATTCCTTCAAAGCCGTCGGCGATGCGGCTGTGCAGTTTGATGCCAGCAACGCTTCACTGCCCTGGGCCGCCGTCAGGCTGCTTCTTCAAGTCACAGTCAACGATGTTCAACAGTACGGGACCATGGTTCAGGACCTCGAGGTGATATCTCGCATCATTGCACGATACAAGGAGTTTGAGAATCTGCATCTTGGCCGAGATCAGCCCGCTGAGGCTGCGCTCGAAACAGCCCTCACCGTTCTTTATACAGAAGTCTTGACATATCTGGCACAAAGTATTGGCTTCTTTTCACAATCAACTGCAGGCATGTTGACAACCCCATTGAGCAACACATTCACTGACCCGAGCAGTCCGACTCGCCAAGAGTGTCTTTTGGACAGGTGATGATGGGATACAAAAGATCTTATCCCGAGAAGACGAGGTTCTCAAACTAGCCAAGCTTCAGGATACTTCAGATCTGCGCTTTATCCAGAAGACAGTTCTCCGCCTCAGAGATCAAATCAACAGTAATACTAAGCGTATCGAAGAGGACGATTATATAAAGATGATATCCTGGATGTCCACGTCGCCATTCTCAATCCACCACGAGACCATATCCGAGTCAAGAACGCCAAACTTCGGCCAGTGGCTTCTGCAGCATGAGGCTTACAGAAACTGGTGCGAGTCCAGCTCTTCATCAACATTATGGATCCATGGGATCACGGGTTCAGGCAAGACCAATCTTTTCTCGGTGATAGTCGATTCATTGCGGACAACCTGGGCTTCGCAGCCAGAATCCACACCCTTCGCATACTTTTATTGTCTTGAAAGCGAGTCAGAACCGGAGAGATCATCAGCAGATGGGATCCTCCGTAGCATTTTGCGTCAACTTGCAATTACAGAAACCCAAAGTGATATTCGCGACTTTCTCCATTCCGACTTCCAGCGCCGCTCGAGATCAGCTCTCCTTCAGGGACTAGACCTCCCGAAATTGAGTAGGAAGGAGTGTGTGGATCGCATCATTCAAGTCGCCAATGAGGACCCCATCACAATATTGCTCGATGGTGTTGAGCAGGTTGAACACGAGAGTTGCGATACTCTCTTGCAGTCCTTATCTGACATCATGTCAAGGGCCGAGAACGTCGTCAAGGTGTTAGTCACAAGCAGGAATAGCCTTGATATCCTCTCGGCGCTACTGACTGCGAAGGAGATTATCGTGACGGCTGACCATTGTCACGATGACATGGCTCAGTTCATTACTCAGAGGATTGACGATGCCAAACTCATCAGTGGAAGGCTCTCACCGAATAACCGGAGCTGCTTGACAAAAGAGCTACTAGACGGTGCAGGCGAAATGTAGGCTCCCTGTTCATTCATCTTCCCATTATTTTTTTAACCAAGTGACTCTATTTAGGTTTTTATGGGTCCACCGACAGATACAGCAGCTTCGTAAGGTCAAGAACGAACATGATCTGCTTCCGGCTCTGCGGTCCAACATTCTATCTGATCTCGACAAGCTTTATGAAAAGGACCTTGGGCAGATCTTACAATCAGGAGACACATCGCGACAACTCGCCATTCAGGTATTCTCCTGGCTGCTCTACATGAAAGCACCATTGACTCCAGAGGGTTTGCTGGCCGCCATCACTTCCACAGGCATAGGGGATGTCCCTTGCACAGTGGCGGACATATCTGTTGTATGCTTGAACTTGGTGGTCATAGACCTCCATCGCCAAGTTGTCCGACTTGCTCATCATTCAGTCAGAGAGTTTATCCTCCGTACTAAACAGTCTTTGTTTTCAGCTCCCGTAGCTCACAGTCTGCTGGCGTCGACCTGCATAAAGGTCAGCGCGCGTGGTCCGCCTGATAATGGAAGCTTGGAACAACAGGCTCAAGGCTTCTTTGTCTATGCCGCCACGCACTGGGCGGGCCACTTTGAGAGTTCGAAGGTTGTCAAGAAGGACGAGCAGCTATTTCAAGACATGATCTCATTTGTCTTTGAGGATGAGGACTACGATGTCAGCCTTTCTTTCGAAGCCTGGCTAGATACTGCGAAGGAGATTGCAACAATGCTGCCGAGGGATCACCCAATGAAACCGGCTCTTGATGCCATACCAAACGAAACATCATCTCCTCTCTTCTTAGCAGCTGTCTTCGGTATAGACGGCCTGCTAACTTTAATTGCAGAGTCGGAGAGTGATATAGACTGGGACCAACGAAATGATCTTGGGCACACCGCACTCTATCTCGCCGTTGCCACTGGTCATCTCTCTACTGTGACCACTCTGATTGAGAAGGGTGCAGAGCTGAACGCCGAATGTGGTGCATATGGAAGTCCGTTGCATGTTGCGTGTTTCAGAGGATATCAAGATATCGTAGAGAGGCTGCTTCAACACGGTGCATCTTCAAAGTGTGGCTCGAAGTTTCAGAGTGCCATCCAAGCTGCATCTCAAGGAGGTCATGAAGATATTGTGCTCTCTCTCATTGGGCACGGTGCTACTATTAGCTCTGAGGATGACTACGAGCAAGCCATACAGATGGCAACCGAGTATGGCTTCATCAAGGTCATCGACCAGCTACAGAAGCCAGAGTTCAAGCGCTTTGTAGACAAAGATACACCAGACAAGCACAAAGTGAGACTAGCCAAGGCGATCAAAGCCGGTCAACTATTTGTGCTACAGCGCCAGATTTCCAAAACATCGCCGGGAGCGACAGACACTTTCCCAAGAGACGCAGTTGCAATCGCGGCTCTCTATGGCCATACAGATATCGTCAAGTATCTCCTGGAACAAGGTCTTGATATTGAAGCCAAAGGCCAGTTCGGCACGCCACTCCGTTCAGCTTGCTTGATGAACCACAAATCCACGGTCGCAGAGCTACTCCAGCGCGGTGCCAAGGTCAACACAGAAGAGCGGAAAGGCAATTCCCTCTATGTCGCCGCTGTGAAAGGCCACGTAGATATTATCAGGATGCTACTGGACGAAGGTGCAGATGTTCACCAGAAGACGGGGCCTTGTGGTACTACGTTGCAAGCGGCAGCGTATTACGGCCACAGAAAGGTTGTTGAGATGCTTCTCGACGCCGGCGCAGATGTCCATGCTGAAGGTTCATCTCCAGACGCATTCCATGCTGCTGCTGAAGGTGGCCATCAAAATATCATTATGCTATTCCTGGAACGAGGCTACAGATTCCTTTACGAGCCGCCGACTCCCAAGTACAAGAGAGCTCAACCCTCGCCATACAGGCCGCTTTATCGGGAGGTTTCTCCTGGAAGAGATAAACATCCTCGCTCTAAAATATGGCCAAACCTTTGCAAGCCGACAGCTGGAACGACCGAACTTGGGTCTAACACAGATGCCCGTGACATAATCACTCGAGTCGAGACTAACGATGAAATGGAGATAGCCGCTATTGATCAAGTGAATTATCTCCGTGACGATGGAGATACGCAAAAGAACCACCCTCTTAAAGCTAGTGCTGCAAGAGGAAAGGACGCAGTTGTCGCGATACTACTGCGGCAAAAACAAACTTTGGGATTCAGAGATTATGAGGTTGATGCTGCTCTCAAGGCAGCTGCCTCCAAGGGCCAGTTGAACACCGTTAGGATATTGCTCGATCACGCATTGAAGATGAAGGATCGCGTTATTCAACGCATCCACTCAACTTTGGAGAGCATACCAGAAGAACGTCACGATATCTTGCAGCTTACTCTTGCTATAGCCTCTGAGGCTGGCTGTACAGAGGAGCAGATTGACCAGTTGAGGCTGAAACTTCCTCCAGGAGAAGAAAGGTACAAAGTCGCGGCCATTGAGCAACAAACTCTGAAGGCAGATCTTCTGGCATGCTGTACCTCAGGAAATGTAGCTGTTCTGGAGGCTATCATGAGTTGCAAACACCAGCAGCTATTGCAAACCAACGACCTCCTGGAAGGGCTACAGAAAGCTGTTGAAAGGGGTCACATCTCGGTAATCAAGAGCTTGTTCAGGCTTAGTTCTGATTTACGAGGCGCCGCCATTCCTGACAACACACTGATATGCGCTGCCGGAAAGGACCTTGAGATATTGAAGTTTCTCCTCTCTAAAAATATCGATGTATCTTACTCCGAATTCCTTCTGGGTCGCTTGGTCTATGCGGCTTGTAGCAAGGGGCAGCCTGAGATCATCGAGTATCTCATATCCGACTTCGGTGTCGATATCAACGCCAATATCCCTGAAGACGAGAAATCCGGGTATCGTAGACGTATCAGGCAGTCTGCCAACGCTCGTCTTGCAAGCGCCCCCAGAGCTGCCACTGATCAAGCAGCTGGTTCACGGTCGGCTGACGGCCCTCGCCTTGTCAGTCCTTTACAAGTCAGCCTAAGCGCTTTTGACCTCTATGAACGGCCTTACTATGCGAGTTGGTATAGAGATGAAACAATGCCTCAGCAGCAGAAAGCTATCCAAACACTACTGAGACTAGGGGCCGATCCGAACAGTCTAGGCGGAAAGGATGTTTATCCTCTTCCATATGCAGCAAGACTCTGCCCATGTGTCGTAGTAAAGGAGCTGCTTGAAGCTGGGGCAGATGTCAAACATGCCGGCCAAGGGGACCTGGCTCTTTTGGGGGCAGTTCAGAGAGAAATGGAAGCCATGGCGGTTATGGCCAGGCTATTGGACAGTGGTCATCATCTTCCCAACTATTGTGATAGAGGTAAGGCGCTTCTAGACAAGGTCCTCAAATTCTTTGAAGGCGATAGAGGGCGGCAGACCTTCCAGAGCATTACTGATGACCCAGACGGCCTCTTTGAACAGGCCCCGTCTTTGGTGTACGTCTTTGAAGAGGGGCCAGGGGCGATACTCGAATTCCTTTTACAAAACTATGATACAGGCAAGCTGGAAGACACAAGATATGAGCTGGTTCTCCAGATGGCCTGCGCACTGGGCAAAGCTCCTTTTGTTGAGTTGCTGTTGTCTCGGGGAGTCGGTGTTGACGCTATGGGATACTACTACGGAAGTTCTCTACAGGCCGCGGCACGTACTAGCCAGCTGCAGATCGTCAAGAAACTACTGAACAATGGAGCAAACCCAAATATGATACAGGGCCGTTGGCACACATCCCTGCGCGCAGCAACTGTTGGTGGCCACCTCGAAATCGTGCAGCTTCTGCTTCAACATGGCGCAGATCCTAAGCTGAAGTTCCAAACTGAACGACAGTTATGGGGCGAAAGAGGATTAGCATCATTAAGCACGCTTCAGCTTGCTCTACAAGAGGGACATACGGAAATAGCAAGAATACTCCTCGATACAGACCCATCTCTGATCAAAGAAGAAGGTCGCCTCCAACATCCTCTTATCATAAGCTGTCAAAAAGGAGACCACGCCATGACAGAGCTGCTACTAGAAGCCAATGCTTCGGTCAATGTTCAAGGCCAAAAGGAAGCTAAGGCGGCAAGTACAGAGGCTCAAGATGCGAGTCCATTGCATGCCGCGATTTCTGGAGGTCATGTCAACGTCGTCCAAACGCTTTTGTCAAGAGGGGCTGATACCAACCTGGAAGTTAACGACTGTGACTGCCGAACACCATTGTTGGCAGCGATTAAACGAGGGAATTTGCATATAGTAAGACTGCTTCTTGACTCTGGCGCAAATATCAACAGTTTAAGTCTTCAGGAAGCCTGCAGAGGTGGGGATCTTCTTATTGTGGAGGCACTTCTGGAACGACTGTTCAATGGCGGGGAGGGTCCATTTGAGATCATTGACGAAACTTTGGACTCACTGACAATGGAAAAGTTCATTGACTACCGAACTCTCAATCTTGTACTTGACTATGTGCCTCCAACTCCGAAAAGATTTCTCTTCGTGTGTTCCTCAGGCTCTGTCCCCCTGGTACGAAGAATGGTTCAACAAGGCATGAGTGTCGATGGCAGTGATGCAGAGGAAGATAGCCCCTTGCAAGTGGCTTGTTACTACTTGAACTTTGAAGTGGTACGGCTACTATTACAACGCGGCGCGAACGTCCGATCAAGATCATCTCAGCCAGGAGACCCTATTACTCTGGCGCTATGGGCTTGCGCTTTACCCTTGCAGCAGCAAATGGAGCAACGAGGGACAAGACATCAGAAATATCACGCAGAAAGTGTGGACTACCGAGCGACACAGAGATGTAGCAATATTGTTCGGATTTTACTTGAATACGGCGCCACTGCTGATGGTGGAACGCATGAACTGGAGAGCCCACTTCAGCTGGCTTCTTTTATTGGCAACTTTGAAATCTCCAAGCTTTTGATCACACACGGAGCCAGTGTAGATAAAATCACTGGAAGCTTCAAGACTCCCCTTTTTTCGGCTTTACAAGGGAACAACACCGACATCATATCACTGATCCTGGAAAAGGGGGTCGACGTCAACTACGTTCATCCGATTCATGGTTCAGCATTACGCTGGGCCTGTCAGTACAATGATGAGTCACTTGTTCTCCAGTTGCTTCAACATGGCGCTTCACCCGCTTTGAAAGACGCAAAAGGGGTCACGGCTCTTACGTTGGCCCTCGAGTTTGCAGCTTCTCGTGGCGGTTATGGCGCATTCCAGAATATACCCCGACTCATTTGTCAAGACTCGACAACGATCGATATCACAGATAGCGACATCATAGCTGCAGCTCGGCTAGAGCCCAGTGACCTACTATCTTTTCTCCTTATCCGGAGAGGAGAAGAGCCAGTAACAGAAGATCTCGTCATTCGTTTCCTCAGCGAAGAGACACAGCCAATCCAGGGAAACGTGGAGGTTCTGTTTGATCATAGTCAGGGATTGGAAATAACTCCAAAGATGCTGAATGTTAGACTCTCTGAACAGGCTTTCAGAAGTCTAACACAGGCTCGCAAGCTTTCAGTTGATATCACTCCCGATATCCTCGAATCTCAAACAGACCCCGGGACCCTGAAAGCACTCATAGGGTATCAGCCCGGCGTCGAAGTGACGGAGGGTATCGTGATTAACATACTGTCAATTGCACACGCGTCGCGTTACAGCCGATGGTGGCAAGTGGAAGAGAGTACCGAGCTTCTCTTGTCAATCTGGCCTCGAGACTTGTCATTATCAGTGACTAACGCCATGCTGAAAGCAGCAAAGTTAGTGCCCCATCTAAAGTTCTTACTCGAGCGCCTTGGTTCAGCCCTAGGAAAGTTACAAGATGTCGCGATATCCATTTGCGAACAGGGCACTGATTATTTCGGCAAGCAAGAGAACTTGCTGGCACTGGTCTTGCAGGCTGACCCAAAAGTTGACCTCTCCACGTGTCACCTTGAGAAGATAATGCTCGGTGCCCAGCCTTGGATGCTAGATATAGTCTTGACGCATACCCCTTCCCTTCCAATTACAGAGGAATTATTTCTCAGTCTCTTCAGAAAGTATCCAGAAGCTCTAGAGGTAACGCGTAAGGGGTTTGCGGAAGTACTTGTAAGGCGCAAGAAGAAATTTGTCTTCACGAAGAAGATTCGCAAGGCTATAGATATGGCGTATCAAAAGCATTCTGATGTTGACAAAAGAGACACATGGTACATTTTGAGGGAAAGGGATGAAACTCGGGAAGAGGCTGAGGCCAGGCAGGCAGAGGAGAATGGTGGAAACAAGAACGACGATCACCTTCCCCCACGAGACAGTATCGGTAAGTAAAGGGAGCGCTAGCAGCTATATGTAGGTGGTTAAAGTAATACAAGTATTCGCGGGGTTGAAATTGTATGAGATTTTTCGTAGGCTAATCTAAATAGGATTTCCATCTGTAGTCGATGGTCCAAGGCTGTTCTTGGCTAAAGTATCCTAAAAAAGAACATTTTCACGACAGGAGACATAGATATGATTGAACATTTGATTCGAAATAGCTAGCTGGGGTATAAGGTACAGAGGCTAAAGTACGAGTTTAAGCAATGCACAGGCAAATTCCAGGCTCATTTCCAGACCACCGAGCTCAGAATCTTGAATTCTTTCTCTACTCAGGAACAGGGCAAAGATCATAATTGCCGTTGACGTTGTTTCCCCACCAGCTTGGGAAAGGATGTCCTGGGCCACCAGCTCCAAACACGGCGAAGGAGAGGATGAACAAGACTGTCAGACTGGCACCGTCGAAAGCACCAGTCACGAGGTAAGAGTAGTCCCTGAAGATGCGAGGTCGGTAGTTTCGGAGGTAGAACTGGACAAAGAAGCCGGAGAGAATCTGGCTCAGGATAACGCAAGTCTGACTCTGGTTGTAAGGGATATAACCAGCGAACTGGATAAACTGAGGAAAGTTGACATCGGCGACATCAAAGTTCTTGATCTTGGGGTAGAACTGGAAACTGTTAGTCATTGTTACAAAAGCTGATGCTTGGGGGAATTTACCTTGTAGAAGATTCGGTGAAGCACAACCAGACCAGCACCAACAAGCAGCCCGAAAGGAACAAGCTCATAAGTACCACCCAGCTTGTAGAGATAACCAGCAAGAGCCCAAGAGGTTGCGTTGGTGTTGTAGGATTGCATGGTAGCACCACTCCAGGATGAGTTACCATTACCGTCACGAAGGAGATCTCGGTTGCTGCCAACAATGCTGATCATGATCGCGTAGTTGATGAAGCCGCCAAGAATAGTTCCCCAGATTTGAGTGAGGAACATGACACGAGGAGGGATTTTGACTGTATCCTCGTTAGCATAAAAATGGTAAGATTGATGAGTAAAACTTACGATATTCGCCCATCTTAAGATCACCAGACAGGTTGACAGCGTTGGATATGACGTTATGAGACCATGCAGCAAAGTACATGTTACCGACGGGCTTGCCAGGAAGCATGAGACCAGCAATCATCTTGGATAGGTTGTTGGTCGCAATACCGTTTCCATAACGAGAGTAAAGGAGAGTGCTCTAGAACAAAGGTCAGTTCTGCTGGCGATATCCTAGACCCTTCTGAACTTACGACTGGTGCAATGATAGAACCCATAATGAGTGAGACAACGTAAGCCCAAGCAGGGAGAGAAATGTTCTCCTTGATGACGACGATCAAGCCGAGAATAAAACTGCCCACGAGGACGGTGACATACCACCACCAGGGAGCTTCCTTGTAGTGCTTGGCCATGTGCTCGTGGTGACGGTCGTCATATCGTCCTTCCCTGGCGCTCTTGAAAGCCTTGACGACGTCCTTGCCCCAGAAGAGGATGCAGTGAAGGATGAGAGCTCCGATCTGTTGCAGGTTAGCTTTTGGTACTATCAAGGGAGACTCAAATGACTTACAGCAGCGTTGGCCATGAACATGGCGTAGGCAAAGGTACCAGTCAATCTGGGAAGACCAAATTCCAACAAGCGTGGCTCGTTGAGGACTCCACCTTCGAAAACCTCAGCAACGGGATAGGTAGTACCATTGGCCAACAAGAGTCGAGTTGACATAAAAGGTAGGGACTTGGCTCCCCAACCATCTCCGTAGTAGATACCAGCCATGACGATATAGCAGACCACGAATCCGACAGCCATGTGAGCTTGAAGAGGGAGCGGGAGAGAGGTGTTGAAAGAGGTGATCTATACATGTCAGATCAAGTTTCATATAGTTGCTTAGAGTAACTTACATATTGCCAGTCCAGAGAAATGCTGAAGAGACCAAGACCCTCGTTGTTAGTAGCACCACCAAAGACGCGTGTGAGGTTCTTGGCAGTGTTCCCGGTCGCCTTCATGGCAGCCAAGCACTTCATAAAGTGGTTAGCGAAGGTATTGTATCACCAACGGGGGTATAGCTTACAGGAACCGAAACTGAGTTGAGCCAGGGGAAGATGTAGGCAGGGAAGAACTCGTAAATCGACATGCCACCGAAACTGTACCAGAAGACTCGGAGGGGCTTAGAGTCCTTGACCTCCTGCCAGTGAAGACCCTGGAGAGTCTTGACAGTGGGCAAGTTACTCCAGAAGACAGCATCAACGTGCCAGACTGCAACGGGTCGCATGATACCGCAGAGACCATAACCGAATAGGCCGATGGAAATGGTGCTCAGGATAACGGTAGTTGAGCTCAATGGCATGTTGTAGAAGAGATCCTGGGCAGCAAAGACTTGAACACTTGCAGCAGCGTTAGAGGCCGAGGTGGCTGTGATGGCACAGATGGCGTGTTCCTTGAGACCCCATGGTCCAGGATTGATGAACTTGATGAACTTGATCAGGAATGGGAGTGAACCAGTGTTGCCTTTGGCTCTCCATCGAGCTTCGAAGTTGTCGCCGCGGGGAAGGGCAAAGGCCCAAGCGTTGCCGATGAAGTAGGAGATCAGGACGATGAAGGTACCCTGGATGGTGATCATGGTGGGTTTGAACTATAGTTGATCGTATTAGGTGACATCTCATCAGAGTCTAAGTGGAATGAGCCACGAACAGTGTAGATCTGGTACATGACAGCTTGGAAACAAGCAAGACCGGAGGCCAAAAGAATACTTCGAAACGTCAAAGCGTTATCGTGATCGTCTCTCATCGGGAGCAAGTGGCGAGAGGCATCGGCACCGGTAACAATAATGGCATCTTTGCTATCACTGTCGCTTTCGTCGGTATGAGATGCATCGTGAACCTCGGGGCCAAGAACAGCGTTCTTTGCGTCGCTCTTCTCATCGATGTCCGTTGGGCTAGGGACAGGGAAGACCGAGGTCTCAAAGGCATCCTCGGGGCCGTGAGGCCCCTTGGGCTCGACATTTGTGGACGACATACTTGAGCAGTCCTCTTCCTAAGAATGGTAAAGAGGGGGTTTGATGTCGTTTGTGTAACAATCCACTGCTGGCTCAAATCATCTGGGCTGCAGAGTCAATCTACGCAAGGGCAGCAACGCATCTTTATCTAAAACCACATCGTGGGTGATACCATCGCATTACACGATGAGCGAATGTAATGTCCCTCGGTTCTGGAACTTCGATATCGGATACCACGGCGATAAGGAGCAGAGACGTCGGCCGCGTCTCACAAGAGTTCCCAGTTTCTCGAGGTCCTTTTGCAAGATCAATTCCCTTCTTGGACATTTGCTCTGGGGGAGATGGACCCTCGTGGTCCCGTTGCAACATAGCGAAACCCTGTTCTCCTGCTCTTTTCGTACTAGCCACGTCCCAATTCTGTAACCCTCCCGCGCGCATATCGTGGAGGCGTTAGCGTTGAACTGTCGCCTCAGTCCCCGAGGCTAGAAACGTCTTGGCCTCTGCCTCATCAAGTAATGCCTCCATGTTACGCTATCGATTGTACACTCGGAAGAGCCGCACTTGAAGCCCGCCTCACCCGATGCCACCAGGAACTTGTGTTAGCGACTGCAAGAGTTGGTGACATTGCCTCAAGGTCATTGGTCGTTGGGTGGCTAATGTTGGATCGATGTTGATTGCGACATTCTGATTAGCAGGGGTCTTTTACAAAGGGTCTCAGACTGCTATAATCAAAGCGTGGTCATTGGTTTGAGCCTCGGAAGAGCTCATGTTACAGGGACTTTTTTATGGTGTTGGTCTAAACCCTTGTCAAGTTAGACGGAATGGTACGTAGTTATTGTACACTAGAAATCCAGAATTCTGGAACACGCCATGTCAGCACCCAATTGATAAGCTCTAAATGACGATGTAACATGTCTACTACGTACAGCATATTAATTGATGTCTGGGGTCGTTGATTGAGACCTAAAACTCATCTTTGAGCGGTAAGTGGGAATGATGTCGATGGACCGAGTATGTACTGTATTTCTCGCAGAATGACACCAACATGCCTTTCGGCATCCCACATTCCGGTGTTACATGGCCAGTGCAGCCGGTTCAGTGGGATATGGGGGATCCTTGGGCCCAATCGCTTGACTTTTGGGGGCCGATGACCTTTTGCAACGCACGTCAGCTACAATCGTACCTCTAGTATATGGAACCTTTGATCATCAAGGGGCCAAGGCCGAGACAGTAGCAGAAACGCCGACAGTAGATTCAAGCTTAAGTTGACTTAGGGTTAAGCGGCAGCATTGGGTCGCTTGTTCTCGATCTTGTTGATTCATTTATCGGCAGATTTGCCCTCTTATCTGGGTCGTTTTCTGCCGTGATAGCCGGAAACTAGTCACGTGGCACGGGTTTGCAATAAATCGGGAGGGTCTTAAGGAACTTTTGCTCGGTGCGACTCATTCGTCAACAACCTTTAAAAAGGCGTCATCTAAGCTGTCTCTTGAAGGCTCAAGATGCGAAGGCCCATTGCGACGAGTTTTTCTTCAATTAATTCCAAATTTATTTTCTTTACACTTGAAACTGCTGAGATATTCTTCATCTTCTCTCATATCGAAACGGTCGACATATAAATAGCTTCGGCGGGACTTGTCTGCTCTAGTCCGAATTCGAAATATCCCGATATCTTGATACAGTCTAGCACGAGCCCGTTCCAGACGCCAAGAATACTGCCAAGCCGGCACTCGTGCGGCCGCTATCTAAACATGAGGCATGACCCCAGCACCTCGCCGCTTTCCACGATGCCATGGCCAGGTCGAGACTGAACTTCACTTTCAAATGCTTCGAGTTGACAACTTTTGCCTTCCTCTTCCCTAGTAGTCTTTCATAACAGCGCCCTGTAACATTTGACCAGCCCAACAGAGCAAATCGCCCTCTAGAGTAATAGGGAAATGCAGCGCTTCCAAATTTCACTCCTATGAATTTATTGCCAGCATTGACGGAAGAGTTCATGCATTTTTGCACCTTAATATCAGACAAGATCCATCAGTTACTGTCTGTATACCATGTCAAGAAACCTTTAAACTGACAGGTTACTCTGCATCAAACCTATCAATGTGACATCGCTTGGCAATTATGCTTAAACCGATTTGATATTCTGTTCTGGAGTGGCAGTTTTGATCCTCCTAATCCATGCATCTATGCTAGAGCCTGGCTCGAAGGATTCAGACAAAGGTCCCCGATCTCTGTCATGGTGCTTCCATAGAGTATCATTAGAATTAGATACGTAGGATACAGAAGTTCTTCAAAGTCCCAACCAAGGTGCATAAGCTCTTTCCACGGTGGCGGGTCGAGATCTGACAGGCAGGGAATCAGACATCCCCAACAGTTCCTTGTAACGTACCATTCGAGCATGGCATCCAATATTAGCCCAATACCTGATACTGCTTGTGCATAGGAGAAGTGTACATGCAGTCTTTCAACCGGGGATCTCATGTCGTTGGAAGAGAATAGCCCTATAGCCTATTACTATCCATGCCGAACAAGGAAGGTCGGCGATGTCTTATCACTTCAATGGCTGCTGGTTATTCCCGCGGCTATAACGGCTTCTCATGTGGCAAAGTCAACCAACATTTTTGTGTTGTGGTGCTATTGCGCTTGATATAACAATCATCACGCCATGAATATCTTTTCTCCGTTGGTCTCACTCTTGCCTGCCTCGCCACCGAGAAAGACTTGGTCAACTGACCTTTTTTGTTGATAATCGTAGCGAAAGGCTAGAGACATGTCGTGTCAAAGCCCATTGATGATAACAAGATCATTCGTCAACATGTTACGAGACACTTGTCTCTTACAATATCTACGATAGATCAGAATACCTGTTGAAACATGGCATGGATATTGTTTAAAGATGGAACATAATTAGTTTAAGATATATGCAACTGAATGAGTGGCAACTAGCCAAGAAAATGCATTTCCATAGGTGCCGATGCTGGGACGTTCGAAGCAGTCGTAAATGAGCTTCTGTGAACAGTTCCGAGTGAGCAGTATCGAAATGATTGTCTTCGGTCAGTCAGCTATCTAGTTTCACTCAAGTTAGAAAGGCCGTTGCTTACTCTCATGTTTATCGCTGGCTAGCTTTCTCTGCCTTAGCTCTTGAGTGAGTGAGTGATTCTCTGCCCTATGTTATGCAGGAAGATATCGACCATAATCCCATACAATGCCGATTACTAGCGGAAGATTCTGGCCAAGACACAATCGTAACTGAAGTCAGGTTCATTGAAATGAATATGTTATCAGACAGACGGCAGCACAAGGGCTCCATGCCAGCGTATGGTATGTGCCATTGCTCCTAACGGTGGGATCTGGGAAAATATATATCTCCAGTATATGTAAAGTTCTTGGTCAGCAGTACCCCGTAGTGTACAAAGGACGGAAACTCTTCAAAAGGGATTTAGGTGTTAGTTTGTAGCTGGTGGTCTTGCTTATCTATTACGGTAACCAGCTCTCTAGATCATCGAAAGACTTTGTCGCGAAGCAGGAATACAATGGCCATGAGCATAATACAAATCCCAAGGTCCTCATTTCAGTTAGAAAGTACTTCCTCATGATAGCGCGATGGTTTCTCGTACCTTTGATTTCTTGACTATTGCTTCCAGTTGATGTGACTTCATACTGCCTGTTATCATCGATTTTATACAAGATAATAGATAACACTCCACAAAGTCAATCATACATTCTCTTAATTCAACCCAAGTCAGGTCAAGGAATTTGAACTATGTTTCATTACTATAGTCGGCCGATGGTGTGCAATTGCAAACAGCCTCCAGCAACACTATTTTGTTCAATAAACCGAGTTTTCGAAGAGCTCAACTCAGTCACATCAGGCCATCCCAATCACAGGTCATACTAATGTAAAAGTTAAGCTATCATGTCTGTATAGTAAGTCCCGTGCTAATAAACCATGCTAAAGTAACATACTGAGAGAATTCATTACAAGACTCTTTTAATGTCAATCATGTAAAATTACCACAGGCTCTTGTAATATCACGGGTAGATACAAACCAGGTGCTATAGGTTAGGTGATTCGGCCAACTTATCAGGACTAATAATCGCGACCAAGCAAACAACCTAAGTTATGTGAGGTGAAAGAACCTCTGTAAACCATTTTCATGCCTCTTTGAAAACAAGGTTTTTGAGAGTTGCGAATTTTAACACAGCAAGGTGAGGCCTGTATTAAAGCACCGCGAGGTGATGAGCAACGAGACCATACAGCGGTACACCAAGGAAGAACGAGAATGGCACCCATTCATGTTTTCAAGCACACACCGATAAAGTTCAGATGAGCGATTTAGGAGGCCAACTATTTATAACAACAGCATAGCCACTCATGCGTTTCTTAGCAAGTTAGCATTCACTATACCTTGGGACTCAACTTAAAGCAATAACTGCCGAAACTAAGCCACCAAGATAACGGATTTTTGCGTCCGTAGCGATGGCAAATTTGTCTGGTCGGGTGTTTGGCCTCAAGGGGGAACAACCTTCAAAGATCAGCCCTAACTTCCAGGGTGAAGGATCCAGTTGTTGCACCAATGACAGTCGCTTACAGGGCATTTAAGCTTAGTGCTCACGCTGTTGAGCGGCTCGGTTTTTAGTCTACAGCGGGCCGTTGAGCCATCGTCTTGGCCGCAAGACAATGCAATTGAGACTCGTGCTGGTAGGAGGAAAAGCGGCAGTTGAATTTGGGGAGAGGTCGTATATCCTGTTCAGATCAGGATATCCTCTCCGGAGCATAACAACCCGAAATAACATTAAGGTGGCAGTCCACTTCCCGCGTATTGCTGGGCACAGCCCTGTAAGGACACTGAAGAGTAAGCACTAGCCCCTCAGAATGACAAAGCAGCCAACCACGAGCTCCCATCGAGTTCCCTCGCGAAACGATCGCTGCCAATTCTGGCTTCATCACCTTTTCTCACGCACCAAAGTCCCTCCAAATCTCCGCTCTCGCTGCAACGCGATGCTGGGTAAAAAGTCCAATGGATGTCCATCTGAAGCTGGGCCGCTGCTGCTTTGGCCTTGGCCCTCTCGGATACCATTCTCTTTCTGTCAGCGTCACTTTCGCTTCTAGTCTTACGTTTGCTTTGATGGACGTGCTGGTGTTTGTTAGCTGACGAGGCTGGAGCCTGTGCCTCTTTTCTTTGCATCTCAACGCCATTCTCTTGATAACGGACGATATTCGACATGTCTCGCTCGGCGATTGCGGTTGCGTGCCTTTTGGCAAGGCCGGTAGTTGGTTTGGCTGGATGGTGGACTTGGTCGCCCTACACTCTGACACCGCATTTCGCATACCAAGACCCGGGATCTGGTGATATCCTGCACAGCTCGTGCACGAGCAATGGATCGGCTTCTTTTTCGACGGAAACCCCCAACAAATTTCCCCTCAAGGAGCAACCCAAGGCCGCGACACCTCTGGCCATCTCGGGCTGGTGGGATGATGACCTCAATACACCAATCGTAAGCATCTTCCAGCTCTCATTGACGGAGCTTCGCTAATCTTTCAGGCCTCTGTTTTCTACCAGAATGCAGACGACGGGATCGTGAATGCGTACTTGATATGCGACAACACAACAGGCAATTACAAGCTCGACACCGATGGCGAAGAGGTCGTTTCCGACTCGGCTAGGCTGCCCTCAGTCAACGAAAAGACTGGATTGGCGGTCGCAGAACTTGGAGACTCGGGCGGCTCTCGAGTCTACTACCACGACGAAGATGGACGAGTCAATCTTCTCGCATACGATGACGATACCGATTGGCGATACGGTGGCCCGGTATCGCTGAAGAAGCCGGGCGGTATGACGATAGCGGCTGTACAAACGAAGGGTACCAATGTTTCAGTGGTGTATCCTTACGATAGCAAGGACATTGTTGTTGCTCGCTATAATAACGATAACAAGAGCAAATGGCGATTAGGTAAGGACAGACAATTCCGCAAGGCCAACAGTGTAACTGACAGGTGCTCCAGAATCCTTCCCCACGCCGTTTGATAGCCCAGCGCCGACGAATGCGACCGAACCTTCCGATATACGACTTGATACATCGACAGCGGCATCGCTCGCACTCCCGTCTTACGACAACACCGCCGTCGATCTAGGCATTGCGAACCAGGCTGGAAAGGGATTGACAGTGTTTTACATCGGCAAAGACTCTCGTGTACACGCGATAACACATAGGAATGGCGCTTGGGCAGAGGAGGACAGCCCCGGGAAGAAGAAATGGCCGGAAGCAGACGACGCTTCCGCGCGCTTGGCTGTTGTTTCACCGCTGGACTCGGACGAGATCTGGGTATACTACATGAGCGGCGATAAGATCCAAGAGCTACACAAATCTGAAGGTGGAACATGGGACAATGCGCAGACGCCTTCGTCAAATAACTCTACGGACAGCGACTCTGATTCTGAAGGCGGCGACGAGGCAACAAGCACAGGCGATAATTCTGGCGCCAAAGAGACAGAAAGCGCCGCAGCCGATTCAGATACGGGAGGAATGACAGCTGGAGCAAAGGCCGGTGTTGGCGTTGGAGTCAGCGTGGGCGTGCTAGCAATCGCTGCTGGAGCATTTTTCTTCCTGCGCCGAAAGCGTCAGGCGCCGGTTGACAGCGAGCGTAAAGGCTCGGCTGAGTTGGCTACTTATCATCCTGTTGAGCTGCCGACCGAGGTGCATGAGCCGCAGGAGTTGTCAGGGCTACAGAACCAGCAGTATGAGCTGCTTGGCGACACGAGGAGGGCGACGTAGAGCAGTACCTAGTCTAGTCCGCAATACCATGACTTGTTTAAGCCACAGTAAAACATGATGAGCTTACAACAAGGCCACATTCCCTCCATTGGCCTTATCCCCGCATCGATTGTCTTGTCAGCTGCCACTTTACAGATCCAGAACCAAGAAACATGCTTAAGCCTGTCACCAACCGCTTTCACCCCATGAATAAAATCCACCAATGTCTCGTCTCGATTATGTCACTGACCCATGAACCCACTCACATTCCAAGGTTTTCCAAGATAACCTTAACCTCTCGCTCCACTTTTCAAGGCACAATTGCTCCGGGATGCACACTCGATCATTGACGTAATGTTCCAGGAACGCGATCGATCAAACAAAGTCGAGAGCACGCGACATTGTCAAACCTCAACTCTACAAGCACAGCATCACTAACCGTAGAGAAGAATCAACATGTCTAGCAGTGTTGTCAGCACCTTTGTCGGCGCCATTCAGGCGTCGGCGTCTGTTCTCTTGACCATATTTTATGGTGTTGTCGCGGGGCAGACAAAGCTTCTTAGTGTTGAAACGGGACGGCAGATCTCAAAGATCTGCATCAAGATGTTTCTTCCTGCGCTTCTGATCGTCAATCTTGGTACACAGATTGAAGCCTCCAATGCGCTTCAATACATTCTCATTCTCGGTAAGTCAACAATCTCTTTCCCAAACCCGCAAGTCTAATGTTTCGTAGGATGGGCACTCGTCTACAACCTCGTCTCGATCGGAATCGGTTACGCCCTCACTAAGGTCCTCAGTCTCCCGAAATGGTTCACGCCCGCGATTACCTTCAACAATACCACGTCTTATCCTCTCCTCTTGATCCAATCCCTTGGTTCGGCTGGTGTTCTCTCCAACCTGGCAAAGTCCGACGATGACACCAGCGACGCAATCATTGATCGAGCCAAGTCCTTCTTCCTTGTCTGCTCCGTCATCTCCAACATGCTCACGTTTGGTCTTGGCGGAACCCTTCTTGGAGTCAGTGACGAGGATCCCGTCGACGCTATGGACGCCGATCTGAGAGACCGAGCGGGACATAACGATTCACCAGATGAGAGTGGCTCGGACGAAGAGAACGGAGAGTCCAACGAACGAACATCTCTCCTTCCTGGGCCGCTCCCACGATACGCAAAGAAGGCGTCTCGCGGAACCGCTCAGGCCCAACACGCCGTATGGGACAAGCTGCATCCTCGCATTCAGCACGCGTTGGCTCTCACGACTCAGTTCATCAGCCCGCCATCTGTCGGCGCCACCATTGGTGTCATTCTCGCCTTTACGCCTCCTCTCAAGAAGGCTTTCTTTGCCGACAGCGAGGACGGCGGTGTCTTCAACGCGTGGTTGACAGTTAGTCTCAAGAACATTGGAGAACTCTTCGTCACCCTGCAGGTCATTGTCGTTGGCATCAAACTTGCTCACAGTCTTCGCCGCATGCGCCAGGGACATGACTCGGGTAGCATCCATTGGCTTCCACTCTCGATCGTTGTCCTCATCCGCTTCTTTATTTGGCCAGTGTAAGATTACTCCCAACTCCATCCACGATGTTCACTACTGACACTGGCAATTAGGCTCAGCATTTTGTTCATCCGAATGCTCGTCACCCAGACGGATGTCCTCGGTCAGGATCGTGTACTTTGGTTCACCATGATGCTGATGCCCGCTGGCCCTCCGGCCATGAAGCTTGTGGCAATGGCGGAGGTTGATGACGCGGACGAGGATGACAAGATGTCCATCGCTCGAGTTCTGATGGTAAGGCACTTCTTTATCAAGCTTCCGTAAACCCGACTAATGTGTTTGACAGACTTGCTATGCTGTTTCTCCCTTGTTGTCTCTCGCAGTGGTCGCAAGTCTGAAAGCCTGTACTTGATCGACGGCTCCCTATCGAGGCATGCTGAGGAACAGGAACAGCTGTTGCAACTCACTAGAGCTCTCGTCCGAGTCAAATCTGCGGCATCGTTGATGACCCCTTGAGCTCCGATTTTGTATCATGCGATGGGAGCCTGGCATCCTTTGCTTGGAAGCATCATCCACTGCGCCCTTGTCCATTGTTGTTGATTCCCCAGGCATTAAAGAAACATCAATAGAAGGTGTCACTCGCCTTTCTTGATCATAGATACATAGCACTGTCTTGTGTAAGATTACAGAATAGCACTAGATCATAATCATGGGAGGTTAAGAACTCAAAAAATCATTCTCCATCATCTCTCGCCGTGACGATTCCCTTCCCCTTCACCAGAATGCCCTCATTCATTTATTGGCTTCTCAACGCAGCCCAGGTTGAGAGGACTACAGTCGTAGCCACGTTCCCAGCAACCTTGTTCATCCCACTTCCGATCTTCCAAAGAAATGTCGCAACCCCAGCTTTGTACATGCTCATCAACCCCAGGAGCGTCGTGACCCCATTTCTATTTCCGTTCGACTGGTGTACCAACAACAGGATACCAACTGACGCCTCCCATGTGCCTAGCATGTAAATGGGGGCTGAGCTTGGGTCATCCTTCGAAGTGGCGGTATGCTTTAGTCCATTGAGTGCATATTCAGCCTGAGGGTTTGTGAAGGCCATTATGCTTCTAGCGACACAAGCGAGGCCTAGGGCGTAAATTGCAATTTCTGAGAAACCCATCGGGTCATATATCAAGCCACGCCTGTATTGCTTTCAGTGATAAACGTTACAGAAATAGAGTAGCAATTAAGAGGCTCTGTGAAGATGGAATTGTGTGGGAGGGGGGATCATAGTGGAGATCGGCTGACGTGAGATATCTTGTCCCAGGACCCACGTAAGGAGAGTCAAGAAAACTTAGGGCCTCCTATCTAAGGGGTCAAATGACTTGGGTAGATTATTAGGCTCTGAGACGGGTTTATTCTGGCGCCCTGATTCCACCCCAGAGGCCACGCCAGGATGGACGCAAGAGTGCAATAAGACTATTCATGCATTCAGGCACCATTCGGACGCTATAAGTTCATTCAAATATTCAATGTCTATCATAATAGCACTCTAGCAAGTTTGAAAAAGACTCATTTCTGTCTAAGTGACAGTGTAGCCTCCATCAACTCGAAGATCCGATCCAGTCATGTACGATGCAGCATCAGACAAGAGGAAGGTCACAGGTCCCATCAAGTCTTGTGGCTGGCCCATTCGTCCCTGGGGAATAAGAGACGTCCACGTCTTTTCGAGGTCCGGATTATCGTTCAAGATCTTTTGCGTTCTGCTGCCTGTTAGTCCGAAGCTCAATGGTGGATCTTCGGACAACTTACAAAGCAGTCAACATGTAACCGGGAGAGATACAGTTGACACGAATGCCAGCATGAGCCCACTCAACTGCCAAAGAAGCAGCGAGATGACGAACAGCAGCCTTGGCAGCATTATACGGACTAATCAATACCATCAGTAACTACTACTCTCAGTTCCGTGGAGGTGACTTACGCCTGCGGTTGAGGAACATTGACGATGGCCCCAGACATGCTGCCTATAACAACAATACTTCCGGGCGCCTCACGTTCCATGAGATGCTTGGCAACAGCGACGGCAAACAGATAAGTTCCGTCAACGTTGACACCCCATAGCTTGCGCATACGTTCAATGGGGTAGTGGATCGCATCAAAGTTCTCAGTGAAGCCGGCTGATGTAACTAGGCCATCGATTTTGTGGTGGATGCTGAGAATCTCGGTGATGCATTTGGTTACTGAGTCTTGGTCTGCTACATCTGCGTAATGAGCTGTGACTCGTGGAATTCTGATCATCTGTTAGATTGAGAATCAGAGAAGGGGCCCATATACTGACTTCTGGCTGTTGGGATTCTCCCTCTTGAAGGCATCAGTCAGCTGCCCAACCTGAGACTGCGCTTCATCCTCTGAAAGCTGTCAGTACCTCCTCGGATTATTCGGGACAGTTACATACTGTTCAAGTCAACAATCGCCAAGTCAGCACCCGAGTAAACAATTCCCTGCCCCATAACCAATCCTAATCCTCTTGCACCTCCTGTTATAACAATCGTCTTCCCCTCAAGTGACAATGATGCCAACGTCGGCTTGGAGAATTGTCCACCTTGGCCGATCAACGGCTTACTAGCAGGAAGTTCATGATGTTCAGGATACTCGACGCGAACAGCAGCATCGGTACGAGAGTAAGATCGCTTTGGTGGAACTCCAGGAGGCATATTGAAGATGTAAGCAAGTCAATTGATGAATAGATATGACTATGGAGGGACCCAAATGAGGGGATAGAGGTTCAGTTTTATTCACCCCTCAACATCTGGTGATCCTTTCCGAATCCCGATCACGGCACCAAGAAAAACATGACATTCTTCTGCTGATCCAAGACCTCGATATTGGCGTGCTGCGAGGGGGGACGCGTTATGTAGGTCTCAGCTGATTGGCAAAGATTTCCTGTTTGAGTAGCGGTCAAATCCATCACTTCTCTTGAAAGAAAAAGGTACGTCTGAATGGTCTCAGAGTAATATTTCATCCCCCGCGTGACGGTTGACCGATCCGGGTATGCCGAGTGTTGATACGAGCGCGGGTGTCCACGTGAACCCCCACGTTTCCAGGTCCCGTTACCCTGGATCAGATCATGTTGAAGTGTCTGACAACGAGATCTACGGCCATTGTTGGTTGATTTCGACTGCAAAACAATGGTCATCTGCTTTCTAGAGTTTTATTTGTGGAGATGGTGTTATTCTAAGTTTGCATTGAGGCGGAACAGAAATGCAGCCATGGACTGTCGGCCGGATGAAACGCGACCAACTCATCAGCAAGACGTTGTCCTCATACTGCCAACGTCGAGAAACAGACTGCTTGTTAGCGGTTGTGATTTCTGAAGGATAACGAAAATACAAATTAAAATTCAATCCTGAACTGTCAGTACAATAGAACCCGATCCGTAACTACAACTATCCTGGCCGGATTCATTGTATTGCCGCTGCCCTCCTCTCTGCCTCCCTCTTCACCTCTGCACTGAACCCTTCAAAATTTCTCTTCGCACTTCTTCCTATGATCCAACCAGGCTTCCAAAGAAAGACAATGAGGCCGTGCCAATTCTCCCTCTGGGTAAACGCCGTACCCCCAGGAGTCTTTGTGCTCGCCCTCCAGCTAAACTCATGACGGCCTGTGACAAACGGCCATAAACCTCCCTCCCACTCGAATACATCAGTGTCATTTCTCTGAAAATGGTTAGGCATGTGATCTAGGAGATCTGGGTAGAATTACTGACGATAAGAGTGGCTGTGAGCTTGGCATCTTTAACGTCGACCTTCATCTTCTCCATCGGTATCAAGTCATCGATCTTTTTGGATGAGACTACTGGTTCGATGGACCAGCTGCTCCATTCTGGGAAGCGAGGAAAGTCCTTGAACTAATTCTATTAGATATGCGTCAAAACAGTCAGGGGATGCCTTACAAGTGATTTGACGACCTCAACTGGAGCATCGATCTCGACTTCGACAACCAGGGATGCTTTTTGGCCCATGATCACGGTGACTTGACAGAATTAAGCTGTGAACATCATTCGTCTATTATAATCTCACGATATACGTCAGAATGTTCATGGAGTATCTGTCATATATGCATCTCTGGCAGCGGACTTGTCGGACTTTACCATGGAGCAGAGTCAGCGGAGGTAAGATATCGGATGTCGGGTAAGCTGACAGGAAGAAATGAGCAATTTCTCAATATGGCAGATCCTAGCACCTGAGATCCTGCGAAAGAATTGGCTATGCTACATGTGTATCACAACTTGCGACGTTCTCCTTGTCTCGTGACCGAATGGAGGATTCGGTCATGATGACTTGACCTACGCAGCCATTTTATCCCTTGGTGAATGTAATTAGAGTTCTCTTTATGCGTCAGGCGTGATCATCATTAGATAGGCTTGTAAAGCTTATCTTGGGTAATTGTGTTAGGTAGCTGGTATACTGCCTGAACTGACTTTGTAAGAGTGTTATTTTGAGTTGATAGTCCCCACAGCTGATGGCTTACATCACGCGCCTCACACACGACTTGACCTACATGATGCGCGAATCGTTGAGGGGAAGTATTATCAGCGCAAAGGTTTTTGCATACGAAACGAACCTGGACTCTTGATGGTTGATAGCTAGTTGTTGTTGTCGAGATAGTCTATGTCTCTGTCACGTGCTGTGCAATGCTCAATCCAGTGGACAAGGAATGGCGACATGGCAGTTGATCCAGCTGCAACTCCGGAACCTACGGAAGTACGTCGAATTATCGACTGCACTTTGTAGCGTTTTTGTTACGCACATTTCACAACTACTCCAGTGAACAATATATCCATGGTGCGATTTAGTTTACGTAGCGGGCAGGTTTCACTTGACCTCTCACTATATTCAGATGTGGTCGCGCTCGTGAACCGCAAGCTGAAGCTCAATCGGGATGCGGGGTCAGCGGCCGATGGCGGCGCGGGGAGGTTCAAGATAAGATAACCAACACAGCTTCAAGGCGTGTGCGCTGTGGAATGGAATGAGACGTAACATTACATTACATTACCGATGAATCATCTTAATGGAGTTTGTCGTGTCGCTACAGTGATCCACGTGGCTACCGAGATGCCGAGTTAAACAGAGAGGGGGAGGAACCTTATCCACCAGAGTCTTACAAGGAAGCTGTAAGCTTAATACTCCTTATATCTTCACATCGCCAACGCTTCATAGACATTGACCTCTGCTCAATCTACAACACTCACAATGGCACCTACGGAACTCACTCCAGAGCTATCCCAGCTCTTCCAAAGCATCGAAGCCCGCTTCAAAGGCACTCAGCTCGGCGATCAGCGCTGGTATCTCCTCGTCATCGCCTGTCTCTCCGCCAGTCCCGACCCCGAAGCCGCTGCAGGTCTCTACCAATACCTCACCCGACAAGAAGCCTGCCAGACCAGTGAGTCACGCCAGGCTCTCATACGACGCCTCCGCGAAGCCCTCGTCAAGACCATCATCCTCGTCGGCGTGTGCAAGCCCCTCGAAGCCATCCTGTCAATCATGAAGGTCGAGCAACCCGAGGACCGAGACTTTAGCCAAACGCGCGACGGATGGCAGGCCGATCAGGCAAACCACGACCGCGGGATCGATTGGTTCAAGAAAGTATACACCCGAAACGCGGGCGATACAATGGGATTGTTTGACGCGCACAAGGATTTCGCATGGGTTTCGGCGGAGATCACGTATGGATTGTTCCTATCGGATCGGCAGGTCTTGGACGATACAGACACGCAGCTTGTGGTGCTGCCGGCGATCATGAGTCAGAACCTCCCGCTGGAGACGCATTGGCATATTCGGGGGACGCGACGAATTGGGGTGCCGAAGGAGGATGTTCAGATCATCTGGGATAGTGTTAAGGAAGTGTCAAAGTTCTTTGGTGTCGAATTGCACAAGGTGCCGACGGTGGACGAGGTCGAGCCTGATGTTTAGGCCGGTAAAGACAGGGACAGCATGCTATAGATCATTACAGACAGGGTAACATAGATCAATCATAGAACAGCAAGCACATCACATTGCGCAAGGCGAGCATGTCCGCAGTAGCATTGACGTTGGCGCGATCCGTCTGTTGAGGAAGCATTGCGACAACACCCCCGACAGCCAAACTTCGGGGCGACCACTACGAAGGCGATCCAACAGCTAGACGGCGCCGGATCTACCAAAGGCATGAGAGTCTCGATAGACCAAGGCCAACATGTGGTGTATTATCCATAATGGCTATAATGACGCGGCTCGTCTCGGGAGGAAGAGGTACGTGATGGAATAGAGCTCGGAAGGACGAGAGCTAGGAACGCTGGCAGCGGGAGGGTCGCGAGTGGGACGGGAGAGTTGGACAGCGTGAAGTGGGCGTGGCATTCACTCGTTGGGTGGGAGAGCAATCGCCAGACACATAAGCAAATGGTGGTAAACTGGAGTGACGGGCGGACGGAAAATCAAGCAAGACAGCATTCGCGACGGATCGAGATGCGCTGGCCAGTACAGAGTATTGGCGTGGGAGCCTGCCCGCTGCCAGCTCAACGTTGGGGCCTTGCATTAGTGCAGTGCGTGCCCGAAATCATCTGGGCACTGCTGCTTGTCAAACACGGAACAGAGAAGCAAGCCAAATGCACTAACAAATGTTGTGCAACGCCAAGTTGCAGACCTTGCTGTCTTTTCGACAAGGGTGTCCACCTTGCGGGAGGTACATTCAAGCTCGTCGCTCTCAATGTACCTTTCTCCCGTGCCTCTCCAGCTATTTCAATTTGGTTGCTCGCGTCGCGAGACAGCAAACGCGTTAGTGGGGCTTTGGTGTGTGTCGTGTGTGCAACGTGGGGATGACCCTGACGCGTTAAGTAGAGTTGGAAAACTGGGGCCGGGTAAGACGTGTCTCGTCTCATGTTCTGTGTGTTTGCCTGTCGTGTCTGGCTCATATTTGAGGTGAGATGGGGAGGACAGAGATGACGACGGTGGCTGGGACAAGTTATGAATTGCTTAATTTCTGCAGAGCCAGTTTATGCCATTTTATTGAACTGCGCAGTGCAAGCTCGTCAGAATTTGGGCAAAATGTTGAACTGCCCCGCCTCACTCATCAAGTTCGGCCGTGATATGGGGAGCACCTGTTGCTACGGTATCGACCACGATCTTTCTCGTCTGACTTGATTGGCGGCTCCAACACAATCGCGCGAGACCTTTGTGTCTGCCTTTTTTTTTTCTTTTCGCGTTGTCAATAGTGAAGCCGTCACCAACAAATATAATGCAGCCCTTCAAGCGTCTCTCATCACTTCGGCACAGTGAGGCTACATCTTCTTCAGTAAGGTTACAGACTTCTTAGCTCGTATCTCATCGTGCAACACACTGTCAGGCTCGATCGAATGCGGCAGGCAAAGGGCTTTTCACGTGCCCAGATCGATGGTTTCACTCTCATATCGCTTCAGTAATTCCCATCTCCATCTCCGGATGTTGGCGGAACTGGGGTTTCACCTACAGAAGCTAACAAGCTAAGACACGGACGCGGGACGGCATAAAGTGGAGACCGGCCCCTCTGCCAGATGCTCCAAACCGTTTGGTCTCCACTATCAACACCAACAACTTCACCTCCAAACGTTTGATGATAGCAACTAATGTCAATAATCGCGGTCTAAACTTCATTTGACAAGAACAAAATGAGTGAGTCACAGGCCGAAATATCGGTGAGACTCTTGGTCTTGTCTGTTCCGTGGAGACTGAGATCTGATAGAAAGAAGTGCTAGAACATGGTGACTCTGATGCTAGATGGCAATGCGAATACGCTAGACCTCAATGAATCGGAAACATATCACATGTAGCCCAGAATGGGAGGGAAAGGCCCCTGCTACTAATCTACGACAATAGCTATGGTGGCGCATACGCTTGCCAACACTATCGCAAAGGAGGTCATAGCTAAACGCCATGTGTCTATGTTGGCTGGCACTTGGTGGGATACGTTGACGAGAGGATTTCTAGAACATTCGATGTCGGATGGGAGGGTATGGTAATGCCCATGCTGAGACCTAGTGGCTCGTGGCGCTGTTCGTAAGTGCGAGCATGGCAGTCATGAAGCGACAGAACTGCCTCCAAGGTAGAATGAAATGAAGTCATCCACAATTATGATCTTCCCGGTCTCAGTGCGACGACAACCAAGCCAAGAATCTGAACTGCTCAAAAGTATCGCCGTACTGATCGCCCCATAATATCACGGTGCAAGTAATCATCCATCTTCACAACTTGGGCAAAGGATCCAACAGATCGGAACTGCCCCATGACACAGCAGCCCTATGTCCTACCCACCTAATCTCTATAGCAGCACAGACATGGGACAAGGATTCTCTTACCAGTCGGTGAGGACAGTAGTATATCGCTTACGTTGATTCCCGTCATATTTCCAACGCCACGCCGTATAGTGGACACCCCCCAAACGGTTATTTTCCGATACATCACTATACCAAACAGCTAAATTGAAAAATGGACACGTGATTCTCAAGATGATGGATGGAATCAGTGAAGTTCAAAAGAACGTCCGATTCCATTCATGATTCCACTGGAGTTCTTCTTTGCAATTACTATCACCAGTATCATAACCTCGTTTAAGTGACTTTCACGCTTCTTCACCTTGGATTCACCTACTCGCTTCACTCACTACATATCCCTAGACACCCTCGCCTCCTCAAAGTATGTCTGAGAACGACAACATTCGACCATACATAATGCCTGCCCTACGAGAGGCCCCCTCATCGCAGCTCACTGTGCAGCGTCGACCACTCCCTTCGTCGGCGCCTAAGCGCACTGCATCTCAGATGAATGAGGTAAGATATACACTGTGACAAACACTATACAGCCAACCTAACTGATGCAGGATGCAAACCAGGAGGGCCCCAGCACCCCACCCAAGCGAATTGCCCGCCGAATGCCACGAGGAAAGAAAGCGGCCCCCAAGTCCAGGATGAAACGGGACAACAATAGGAAAAGCCCATCGCCAAGCCCATCAATCTCGTCGCCGGCCGCTCCTACAGAGTGTGCCGTAGCGACACATTTTACTATGATTCCAGGGCATGGGTGCATCTACTATGCGGAGGACAGTCCTCCGCTTTTTGTGCCCAGCACAATGATGCACACGCACCAGGCTCCAGTTGCGCATCCCTGCCCCTGCCATCAGCTGCCCGCCGTGAGCATTGCTCAGATGCAAGGCATGCATATGCCCTCTATTGGGGCCCTGACACACGCACATGGTGTAGGGCTGGGTAAGTTGGTCATCCATGGCTTTATGTTCCAAAACTGACATTGTCACTTATAGGGTGGAATGAGAACTCCTGGGGCTATGTACCGGGGTTTGACGTGGGAGATCTCTCCCAGATGCATGGGAATTTGAACTTCAACCATAATGGTTGATGACTGAAATTTCTAGGGCAGAGTGGCGGCTTGGAATGTGAATTTGGATGCAAATTGGCAGATGATAGTGTGGGAAGGTGATATTGGTTTCTGTTTTGGCATTTCATAGACATATTTTCTTTATTTTCTTAGACTAAATGGTACTCCCGGTTATAGGCTTCGGATGATTGGCACTGAGCCTCTCCATCAGCCACCAAGTACTGCACCCGTGGCTGTACAAAGGACAAGGTCCTTCTGAAGGATTATAGTAACAGTTACATCACTCATCGACGGGTGTTGAACTCTCAACAATCCCGCAGTTCCCTTCTTGGTCACGAACCATACCCATCTAGATTGCCATCTCCTGCATCTGTTCCTCAATCCTACCTGTGCCACCCTCTCTGTCAGTTCTGGCCAAATTGTCATCAACGAGAACACCACAATACATGCCGAAGATATCCTTAGGTCCGCGGTAAGGATTCAGCTTGTTGATAGCCAACTGAATACAATACAGCTGTCTCTCCAAGCTTGCTCTCACCTCCTCCAACGGCCTCAACATTTTCTGCTCGTTCTCATGGCCAGAGTAGAACCGATGTTCCATGTCAAACAAAAAGTATCTCACACTTCTCAGGTCGCCGAGAAGTTCATCAATCTCATTCTGTGATGGATATCTGTGGGAAGGCGGCCTAGCGGTTCCAAGAATAACAGTCGTAAGGTCAGGGTAGCACTTTAGGATTCGCGACTGCGTTTGATGGACCTTCTGTACCTTGCCTAGAGCGTCAATTGACGCGTCTCTGAATGCACCCTTGTTGATTCTGCAGAGCAATTCCACAAATGGACTGTATGAGACTCCGATTCGTGGCATAACTGTAGGTGCGTTGGTAGCCATGTTGACAACGAGGTTCAGAATACCAGGTAATGTTTGAGACTTGAGAGATGGTGGACTTGAGCCGTGCTGATGTAGTATTCAGATCCCGTTATTGAGGATAGTGGAGTTTTATATCGTTGAATACCGCAGCATGTTCTTTTCGTATTTCATGCTAACAGAGATGAACATTGCATCATGCAGTGCTAGGGCTTGAACAGAACTAGGAGTTCATTGTTTGAAGCAAGCCACGGTATTCTTCATCCTCTACTCTTACCGAAACCAGACGCTTGCACAACACCGAGATTGAACAATATCTTCCTTTTTATGTTCGGCCAAATTTTGTTAAAGAGGCCTTTTATGTTTGTAGTGTATTGTACACCAGACCACAGCACAATTGGCACGCTTTCAGTGAGTGAAAACGAGCTTGAACACACTAGAAGAGGAACATCATGAATCTGACCAAGGCTAATTCGAAAACACAATTATCGACAGGCGCTATGACTAGGAGGCCTAGAGCCTCAAGTGTCGGTTGAGCTCGCTTACAGCATTTTTGGAGGTCTGCAAGTAGATGGGACATCTTTACATATGCTATTTTGTGCCAACAGCCTGGACCTATCCACTAAGCTTTTTCTGGGTTCGAAAGTCTTCAAATATATCACGTTTTTTGACTCAACCATAAGGTAGGGAACAATTAGCAGTCGACCATCTTTAAACACTCCACGGAAATGATGTGACACGAGTATTATCAAGTCACAGTATCTTACGTCGGACGCACTCACGGACGCGGGTTTAGTCTTTTACTATATAGGCAACAGAACAAGATTAGCACATTCATTCCAAAAGTGATGACAAGCTGCGGTTAAGTTTCTAATAGATTGATCTCGCAGTCTTACTAACGCCAATGATGCCCAAGTCTCACCCAAAGAGACTCCTAAATACCAAAGAGCTCTACCTACACGTATAGCTATCAGTAGAACTCCTGATATACTCACCGCATTTCAGCCTTCCCCGGATACCACATTGAATCTCACAAAACATCGACCGCAAGTCACGTTGAGTTCATTGGCTCTCCGGTTTGTTCTCCGTCCTATGATGTGAAGTTGCTTCCTACTGATAAATCTTGTGTACCAATGGGTTGTCGCGAACAACACCGTGAATGCTCTTACAAGGGCGATCAGGATCAAGTAACCAGATGGCAAATTGCATGTTGTCCACTTCAAGCATGACTTCATTAGCCTGCGTAACTACAGCCGCTAGCGTGAGCTCTTGGTCTGGGCCATCCATTTGTTCTATCATCTTAGTCATGTGATTGTTGAGTCTCTTGAGGTAGGAAAGCAGGTTGTCGACTTCTTCCTGGGAGGGCATTGGTGGAGCAGTTTCCCGCACAACTTCTACCTTTTCAAACACCAAGTCGATGAGTGTCATGGCCTGGCACGATAAATTCTTGAAAGTAGTGGTCATGGTGTTAGACGCGATTGGAGAATTCTGACTGGTCTGTTGAAGTGTTGTGTATGTTGCCACAAATTATCAAGATGTTTCAAGAGAGAATTGAATGTGATAGTGAATTTTCAGTATCGGGATTGATGAGCCACAGCAGCTTTATTTATAATTCTTCTGCTGCTATCACATGTAGATGATGAAATACTTGGATTGGTTTCGGATGTCCTTTATTCATCCCGAGTTTGTTAAACTAATCGTGTTGGGTCATGAACACAGAGAGCTATATTTTTGAATCCAAGTCTTTTGTGTTATTTATCGAGGAGAACATGGGCGGCTATCAAAGCGAACGTAGTCCAGACCTCAGACCTCCAATGAAAACAAGGAGAGTCACAACTGAACAGAATCTAACTCAAACGTGTTATGCACTGCCATAGCATAGTTTCAGACTAGGTTTAGACATGTTTCTGTAGCGGCCATGAAGGCTGTATCATAATGATATAGCAATATTATGATAGTAATCTAGGATTAACTACTCATTAGTATCTTTCCAGGTTTAAATTCCTGCTGAAGGGTTATTATATTTACTAATTGAGCTATGAGAAAGGGACAATTCGCTGCCAGTTTCTATCGAAACGTTGTAGTCTACAGCAACAACACTAGAACTTAATAGCGACTTGACAGTAGCTTTTACGTTTACAATAATAATAATATCTATTGCTATGCTGCTAATTTAAGTGCATCTCGCATCAAAATGTGCTTTCTGACCTATCACAGTGTTAGGTTTACAATAACGGATGAGATTTTTAACTTTCTCAACGTGGCAACAGAATAGGGTCAGAAAAATACACCAAAGAGTGGTAAAGGACGCCGGAGTTCACAAATTAATTCGAGTAGTGATTCTATTTACGTTGAAAGTTTTCAAGTCTCAGAAGCTACCAATTAACATATAGCCGGAACTGAAAGCAAGTTGATCTTACACCTCCAAATATACCACCAGTCCTAATCTCTCCTCCTACTTGTCAATCGGTTCTTCATAGGGATTGTGGCGGACACGCCCTTTGATAGTCTGACAAAGCCGATCGAGGTTGAGTCGCCAGATGGCAATATGTATGCAATCCACCGCAACCATAACCTCCCTTGCCTCTTGACACACAGCTTGCAGGTCGCGCTTCTGGTCTACATCGTGCTCGTCTACGCATTTCTGCGCCATTTCTGTGGCCTGGAAAACATAGCCTAGGGCAACCATGAGCCTGTCAATTTCCTTTTCTGAAAGCGTTCGTGGAGGCCCCTGTCGCAAACCATCCAGGATGTCACGAATCTCTCTGGTTCTTACCTCGGCCAGGCAGAGCCAGGTGTTCAAAGAACGGCGTCGAGCTGTGTGCATTGTAAAAGATGTCGTACTCATTCTGTGGAGTGCAGTGTAGACAACTTACTATAACGAGAGATTTGTGGTGATATGTTGTGTGAGATCCCAGGGTGATAGCCAAAGTTCAATGTTGGGATTGTGAGGGTATTGCAGCTTATTTTATAGTGCTTCTTATCCCACTATACCCCCGCAAATAAATAAGTGCACCCATTGTAACATACCCATGTTGCCCTTGTTTGTCCCGAACTCTCTATCATGAACATAGGACCATGCCTTGAACATGCTCAGCACTAGTCTCAAGCTTTATTCGACCTCTTTTGCATTCTTGCAACGATTCGACAGAAATATGCGTTGTTCTGAACAGAACCCTAAAACTCCATGGCTCTTGAAAGCAGACTGAGCGACAAATGGACTGCATCTGGTTGCAAAATGGATTGTCAATGAGTATAACTCTACTATAATACCAGACTACATTTATGACGGTAAGGCTCAAGGTCATGTTAGTACACGATAAGAACAAGGCTATGTCAAGAACGCGGACGATACTGTTGTGCCGACGCTCCGGGCTTCAGCAAACTTGAACCTCCACCCACCAGTTGCTCTCAGTGGACAGTCGTACCCTAGCATCAGTACTATTTATACTTCATAATAAAAGAACGGGAGTTGATAGAAAGCAACACTGTAAGCTGACCTGACGTAGCATCCCTTACCAGGATATATTGATCACTTGTATCAATACTAACCAACTTGAGTGGGCAAAGAGACGTAAGCGAAGTTTGGTGAACAGTCTGTCAAAAGCAAGGAAGACCTTACATCCAGCCCGCAGATCATATCTGCAGTACAAGCTTGGGCAGCTCTCGATTAGTGAGGGACGCATTGATAATAAGCTTGGGATATGGCCATGAAGCTAGGAAGGCAAATTTGGCATTGCCTCTAACACTCCAAAGCAGAATCTTGCTGATAAGACCATTTATCAGTTATTCAAGTTCGCTTATTGCAGAGTCTTTATGCAGTCAGAATGCAGCTGAGGGTTTGAGACGGTTAGCCAAGATCACCAAAGCGCCGATCCCTGTCCAATTCGGAATCTGGTCAAATAAACGAGACCCCAGCCCTAACTTCTTTGAGTAACTCGCACAGGCCGAGTCGTGATTGGATACAGAGTCACCGAAAGTGGATACAGTAGGATTAAACGCTCTGAAACTCCTCCACCGAAAGTGAACAGTTCGCTCACAACGCATCCCCCTCCTCGTGTCATCTCGGGCATTTGGCTCGCCTTCCCCATACCGTCACGCCACACACTTTCGGTCCCGACAGGGTAAATGCGTGTGAGTGAATGATGGAGCAGACAATAGCTCTCAACCCTAAACCCAAGGCTTCTGCCTCTGCCTCTTCTTCTAGTGGTGGCGGTGTGCAACCCCCTCGCGGCGGCGACCCGTCAGCATCTCAGATCGTCTCGGTCCCGGCCAACAACAAGCCACGGGTGAGCAAAAAAGCACCAAAATGCCACTAGGGCAGACCCGTTTCATGTCGTCGGTGGCTTACTTACATGTTTTATCTTTTGGTCGCCTTTAGATCCCGAATGCCAATGTGGCTGTCCTTGACATTGCAGATCGCTCGGGCCAAAATGCCGCTAATAAGAAGCCAAAGACCAAGTCTTTCAAGACACGTACTGGTTGTAAAGAGTGCAAGTGCGTGCAGACAGAAGACATTCGTCTACCCAAATGTAAAATTGTTGCTAATATATGTCATGCAGACGCCGCAAAGTGAAATGTGATGAGGGCAAACCAATCTGTAACCGGTGCAAGGCCGTCGGTCTAACCTGTCATTTCCCGCTGAGCCAATCCGTCAGCTTCAACACCACAGCTACAGCTACAGCCGTGACAACAGCAGCACCCCAGTCCGACACACGCATCCTAGCCAAGCCAAGCTACATTCTCTCGCTCTTCAAAGACCAGACGCAATATGACATGTTCTCCACTTTTCTCTGGTCCAACGAGCAGGGCACCACCCTCCCTCACAACACCTTGGGTACCATCACGCCTCAACTGGCCCATGAGGATGCCGCTGTCCGTGAGACGTGCTGTGCCCTAGGCGGTGCCGTCAACGCCTTCACGCAGCCAACCATTGACGCTGTAGCTGCTGATAAGGCGCATCAGTTGTCTCTTCAGTACTATACACGTACTGTACGTGCTGTAACGACTGCTACCTCTACGCTACGTGCGCTGCGTAGTGTTACTCACGTGGCTCTTGTTTTTCTCACCTACGATATTCTTCGTGGGGACATGCACGCTGCCGTTCTGCACCACGACCACGCTGCTCGTCTTTTTGAAGCATACCTCAGTAAACGATGTGCCCAAGAAGGTATATCTTTATCAGATTTAGTGTTTGATGATTATGAGAATGCCCTGTTTGACATGATACAGCGATTGAGTACCTACCCGTGGGCCCTGAGACTGGGTATCACCGGGGACACGGATGAGTTCCTAGCCGCGAAGCGATGCCTGGGAAGACACAGGTACTCCATAGACAAAATGCCCTCTTCATTTCACGATTTGGACCAAGCGTTGAGATGGTGGGATGTCGCACAGCACCATCTTGCTCACCATCTTTTTGACGACGATAAAGAAACAACCAAAGCCACATGGGAGAGAGCCTTCTCGGTCCTTTCGAGCTGGCACAACGGTTTCGTGCTGCTATACCGCTACACGCAGCAGCGTAAAAATGAGGAGCCGCACAGTTACGTGACAGCCAGTGTCTTTGAAGCACTGTACCTGGAGTGTTTGTCAAGTCTCCACTTACAGCTCAACACGGATGCAAAGGTGTTACCCGACGCGAAGCCCGTGTACCGCGAGATCATCGCCACGACGCAACGTATCCTCGGCGAGCTAAAAGGGCCACAAGCAAACTTCCGCTTCATGGACAACAACGTGATGAAGCCGCTGTTTGTTGTTCTCTTCAAGTGCAGCGATCCAGAGATCAGAGAGGGTGTCAAACAAGTGCTGCAGCATGGTGTTGCAAAGTTTGGAAGTGCGTGCCTTGCTGGGATTGTACTGGGCATGATGCATATGAAGAGCGAGCATGTTCCGCAGATATTGAGGAACGTTGAGAGAGCAGTTGGATGGCATTTGACATCTGTTGGTTGCGGACCTGGAGTGATTACCGTTGTTTAAAATTGCATAGATACCGATGAGAGCGTGATTTCATAGAATATACGACAGTCATGGTAATGAGAATAAACACTTGGGTTGAATATTTGATGGTGTTGAGTACAGTGTAATTTTGGATCCGATCTTTAGTGCTGAGCGGACATCGGAGTGGCTTTCTTATCTTATCGGAACCGTTATTCCTCCATGTGAAAAAGGTACATCTTGCTTACTGTGGGTCTCTCAGAGAGGTACTTCTCTCCTGGAGAGAGAACGGAGAGATTTAGTGCAAGCCATGTCATGCCCCTGCATAAGTGGAGAGACGCACATAACTCGTCTTTGTGCGCGATTTCTTGATTTTGTGTGTTTGCTCAACTTATGCATTTGCGCAGACAGAGATCGGAGAGTAATGCATTATTCACATGCAACGTAAAACATAAAACAACATTTGTATATAGGATAGTAAAAGAGTGTAATTCGCTGTGATATCTATAACTTTTCCCTACTCAACTCCAGCCAAAGTCTTCTTCGCAAACCCAATCCTCGTCTTCTCCACATCAAACACCACAAAAGCCGCCTTGAGTGCAATATCACCAAAGATATTGATATCGCCCGCACTCGACTGCAATCCACCATAACAAGTCCCAACCTCTCTCTTCCCCTCCTTCTCCTCCGGAACAGGCCCTTCAAGCGGTGCGAAATTCATGTAAGCACCCGGGACAGTGATACCCGTCTCCCCCACGTAGAACGTAAAGTCGGGCATTTTTGTGTCGCACGGGAAAACGTAGCCTGCCGCTGTTGCGTCGATTTTGGCACCGTCGATTTGAGAATAGTACGCCTTGTTGACTGCTTCGGGGAGGAACATGAGTGATGTCCCTGTGTCGGCGATGGCGGTGATGGGCGTCTTGGTGACGTTGCCTTTTCCAACGGTATATCCCGTTGAAGTGAATGTCCACATTCCCGTCGTTGAATCAACAGTCGTATACGTAATATCCCCTTCATACGCTGTCTTGTTGATGACGCCAAAAGTATATGTACCTGGAGCATCATGCTTTAAATCCGCGGTAAAGACCCCAGTGCCATGCTCTGTTTTCGCATTGTCAAAGAATGTCTTCTGTTTCTTCGGAGTGACCGTGTTGATAATGCTGAAACCCAGTCCCAAGAGACCGTCCAAGTCTTGCTGCTGTGCGAAAGACTCGTGTACTTTGTCAGCGACTTGTACCGCCTGAGCCTCCACTGACAGGCCGCCGATGGAGACCGTATCTTTCACAACATGGCCCGAAGCGCCACTTCCATCACCATACTCAATCGTCCACTTTGCACCAGACATCTCCTCACAAGTCTTCGATTTGGAGGCATTGTATCGGTTGCTGCTACCGCCTGCAGTAGCTACTTTCGAACCATATACCCAAAGATCCGATGATCCTGTATCGAGATCCATCTGAAATGTCTTTGGAGGGTTTCCGATTTGAACTGGTGTCAACCACTCGGCATTATTCTCGATGGGTTTATTGGTGACGGTGCCGGTACTATCTCGACGAGCAAGTACTGAACTTTCAAGATATTCCGGAAGGTCGATGTGATATTTTCGATATATCTTGCCAAGAGCTGCAATTCCATTGCGCTTATATACTGGATTTCGGACTTGTTGAACAGAATGTTCACTTGGTGATGTAACAGTCGGAAGGCCAGCGACCAGTGTGAAAGATGCGAGCCCGCTCGTGAGAACCGAAGAGAACTTCATTATAAAGGAGAGTAGATACAACGAAAAAGAAGAAACAGTGAAGTGAGCGTGCCGTACAGAAGGAATGGCTACAGCGAAGCGTACATCAGAAACGAAAAACCTCTCAATCTGGGGAAGAACAAAAACTCATATAGTCCCGCAGTTCCCAACAGATCGGAACTCGACTCGGGATGGAACTGCAAAACTTGGCTTTTTGTTAGTCTCACAGAACGCGTCAACCGGACACAAGAGCCCCACGAAACGGATGAGTTTTGGAACGATCATATTGGATACCGGGTTGCAACGTGGGGCGATAAACGGCAGAAGAGAATGTCTGTGGCGTTTAACGTGGGTGGGTTGGCTATGAATCGTGTTGTGGGTTGGGTGTTTGTACGTCAGCTTGGTGGTGGAGGTTGACACGCGGCTAGTCAGGGCGATGTGTTTCATGAGGTGATACACGGGAGCTTCCGCCAAAACAGTCACGACAAGCATTATATCTGGATGGCATTTGAAGGAAGACACCAAGCTTTTAGGAGACATCTGTTGGACATTCACGCGGGAGATGAGTGAACAGATCGAATGTAACGATGAAAGACGTTGATCTTCGATGGGATCCAGCGGGATCCTCCCTGTAAAAATGTTTCAACTCCACTGAAAACGCTTTCGACGTGCTCAGTTAGTGCGTGGACTGGAGAAGCCGATCTGCGACAATCGCCACATCCCGACCTGGAGCGAGCCAGGGTTACGAAGTCGATCGCAAGGCCCTGGTCCAAATATTCTGCCAAGACAGAGGACGTTAAATACTGCTCATAGTACTGTCCATCGAGCCTCTTTTTCTTCACAACATAGAGGTTCTTCACACTGAGTCTCTAACAAATTCGAGATACCCTGGGATTACCTATTTAAGACGTCATAGACATTAGGACCCGGCTACTAGTCAGCCCCAAAACATGATTGGTGAAAGAGATTTCACGTGAGGACTCAACCCCCTCCCTTTCTTCAACGTGAACACGTCCTCTGCAGCATTTGGTTACATTAGTAAACAAACGCCCTATCAAAAGCCAACGACATGCCTCGTCCCCTTTTACCCGGTCCAGCCCGTGAAAGATCCCTATCTCCAGGCCAAAGTCTGCCGCTGGTCGCAAGCCTGACAAGACGCCGTAGGCCCATCACGTTAGCCTGCGAGCTATGTCGGCAGCGCAAGTCCCGAGTGCGTAGTTTCACGTTTCTCTAGTGTACGAGACGATGAGTTAAGAAAGTTTCTTTTTTCTAGTGCGACGGCGGCAAACCGCGGTGCTCCCAATGCACCAGACGCAGGACGGAGTGCCACTACCGGACGCCCCCCGAGCAACAGGGAGCGTATCAGAAATTATTCCACATTCTAGCGACGAAGTCGAGGGATGAAGGGGTAGATATTCTAAGAAGAATACAGAGCGGTCAAGATGTTGAGTCCATACTTGGTCACATTCAACGTGCAGATCTTCCGAAACAGGCACATGTAGTGCCGGATCACTATTACCAGTATGAGTTTCCTTATCGCAAGGACATGCCGAGCTTCTTGATCCAAGAGGGAAACCAGTACCTTGACTCATGGCTGTATAAGTATTCTTCCAGTGAGGCGAGTATGCTCGATGATGATGCATCAACAACCCAAGATCCGATAATTTATCAGGCTCCCTATCATGCTGGCGTGATGGTAGATCCTCATCTAGACCAGATCAAGGCGGCGGATTGGACGTCCATTATCAAGGATAACATGTCATTACGGAAGCTCTTACAGACGTATTTCCTGGCGGAATACACGTTCTTTCCAGCTTTCCAAAAAGACTATTTCCTGAAAGACATGGCATCAGGCCGTAAAGAGTACTGCTCCTCCCTTTTGGTCCATGCAATCCTCGCATCGGCTTGTGTAGGTAAGACCTCCCAGGTTATCAGGCCACTGAACACTAAATCTTTGTCTCCAGCATGGCTACTCCGGCACGAGTCACCGGTCTCGGTTCTGGAATCCAGAAACTCTGGGCTACCAGTGCCTCGCAGAAGCGAGTCGGCTATGGGAGCTTGAGATTGGACATGCTCAGCTTACGACTATTCAAGCTGCAATCGTACTTGCAATCGTATACGATGCCAACGGTCGTGATGAGGAGGGTAGAGCTTACCTAGCTCAGGCTGTTGCGGCCGCACACGCAATGCAGCTATTGTCTCCACAGAAGAATGGCGATGACCGCGAGTTCAATTCCAGAGCTGTTACGGCATGGGCGTTATTCGGGCTGCAGGCGTAAGTCTCGCTTCCCTTATTCCATGATCAAGCTGACAGACAACAGTGTCCACAGCTTTCACGTGTTCAAAGCGCCACTACTCTCTATGCCTCCTAGCATACCGCTCCCCGAGCAAGATAATTGTTATGGAGACTTCGTGCTCCGTTTTCCGGCAGCTAAAGGGCCCGTATCGGTGAACTATGCCAATACCTTTCGCACCTTGTCTGAGTTCCGACTTATCATGAATGATGTTGCAGCTGTCTTCTTCTCGGATTTGAAGAATACTCCCGACGCCACAGTAAACAGAATCAAGGGCTTTTGTATCCGTCTCGACAGTTGGTACCAAAATCTCCCGCCTGATCTCAAACCCAGAGAAATCTCTTTTCCATGGCAGCTCAAGCTCCAGTAAGCTCCAGACTCATTTACTGCTGCTTATGTTGACTCTCTTTAGTATGCACTATTACCAACTGATTGTATTTCTTCTAGAAACACTACGGATGACATCTACACCTGCATTAGTCGATGAAAGTGTTCATAGGGTCTTAAGTGACGCCAAGATTAGGATAGAAACCTTGATACGCCTATACTATTTACGGCATGGATTCGAGTCCTACGACATATTTGTTATAAGCCTGCTAGCCTTTATAGGCTTCATGCAGGCAAAGACTTTGGTCAGTTCTGAGACGGCAGGTCTTGAAAGCAGGCGATCCACTGTTGTCCTCGCTGCAAAGGGTCTCCAAGATCAAAGTCAGAATTGCTATCTGGCAAGGCTGGTGCTTCGTATCTTGAAGGGTAGCGTGGGAAGTGAGAATCAGTTTTTGCTAAAAGAGATGGATGATGAGGAAGAAGATGAAGAGGCAGAGAGGGTAATGGAAGAGCAGGTGAAGTCATCTTGGCCTATTGACCTTGAGTGGATTGATGTTGATCCAGAGAAGAAGAGATTGGAGAATCTGATTAGGACAACAAGAGAACTAGAGGTTTGATGAATATGTTCTAAAGAAACTGCAATTATAATCCATCACATAATGAGGCTTTTCTTCTGTGTTTGTTTATCAACATATGGACATTAGATGGCGATGCATGGGCAGCAAGAGGCTTGGAGAAGTTGATCTCTGAGCTTCTACGATGCAAACATGGCCCTAAAGATCTTGAGCCATCTTTGTCAGACCGGCGCCGTTGAAGCGATGCGCGCTGTTTCTTCAGGGATACCTCTTGGCGCAAACCACGCGATAGGTCATCAGCTTGGGCTCTCAAACGTCGGCCACGGCGGGGCTAGTAGTGCCCTCCTACCCGCAGACTGTAAGTTCAACGCCCGCGAGAGCGCCAGCAACGATCGTCAGGAGCGTACAGTGGACACTCTGCTGGAGCAAGAGACCGTGAAATCTCTGCTTTTTGAGAAGAAGGTTTCGGAAGGAGAGTTTGATCATGGGGATATTTTTGATCTGATTATTCGGGAATTGGGAATACCGCGGACTTTGAAGAATATCGGTGTTACATCTGAGCAATTCCCTGGTTTGGCTGCGAATAGTCTGAATGATATTTGGATCAAAACGAATGCTTATCCAATTACAAGGACGGAGGAGGTTATGGACATTTTGGAAGCTGTTGCTGGCAACAGAGTAATTGTTCATGTAGGCTGGACATTGATGTCTCCAGAATACAATACTCATAGCTGCTATGTCATCTCTCCTCTGAGGACTCCAGTCATTCAATGGCTGGAAGCGCATCCTCATGATAACATTGCCGTGGTGAGTAACCAGCCTTGGACAAAAAATACACGTCTGTCCGCTCATCTGTCTCCAAAAGACGAATTAGACATATCGGCCGAAACTCTATCGGAACAAATCCCATTTTAACCTTATAAAACCCGTTAATATCTACAGGGCACCACGAGCTGCCTTTCCAAGTAATTCACCCTAGCCTAGACTCGGATCACCACCCGGACCCTCACCATCTCCACAACAAAAGGGGTCCAAGCATTAACATGGCGTTTTAAGATGGTAATTACAATCGCTACTATTGGCTCATCTCCGGACCTGCATCATTCGTCCGAGTCGAGCGGCGATTTTGCACCAATCTCACGACTTCAAAGCAACGGCTTCGTCCTGTTTCTGCAACTTCGTCCGTGAGCCTCGGCATTGACCGCGATAAATTGGAGGAGCTAAAATAGAATGTGAAAGATGATCGTCGCTCAGGGGAAAATGTTGATAAAATGTCGTCAGGAGACTGTCCTTGCTTGTGATTCTGGTTCTGTATCCTTTTGAGATTTCTTGGAAGAATTCACGATGCTTTTTAACGTTGCCTTTTTTTGCTCTGCGGCTTTGGCTGTTAGCGCCAGCAATGAATGGCGCGCCCCTACTGCGTCCGATCGTAAGACAATTGATCCAGTGATCATGATTTGTAGCTAACGATTACAGGCCGAAGCCCTTGCCCCATGGTGAATGCTGTCGCCAATCACGGATATCTCCCTCGCGACGGCCTCCATATCTCGCTTCAAGATCTGATCGTCGCCTTCACCGACGCCATCAACCTCGACCCAGCTGCGACAACCCTCGTTGGCCAGAAGGCTCTTGCCACTGGAAACAATGGTACCTTCAACCTCGACGACCTGAACAAGCATGGAGGTGCGTACCCCACGTAGATCACGACGACGTCGCAAGCTAATTGAAGTAGTTATCGAGCACGATGGCAGTCTGAGCCGCGCCGACATCTTCTTCGGCGATAACCACAGCTTCAACGAGACCATCTGGGAATCTACAGCCTCTCACTTCACCGAGGAAACCATCTCTATTGCGACCGCCGCCAAGGCTCGCAAGGAGCGCCTCAAGGCCGCCGAAGCTGCCAACCCCGAGTTCTCGCTGCCTGCCGATCTCCAGCAGTTCAGCTTTATTGAGACAGCGCTCTACCTGTCTGTCTTTGGAAACCTGAACGATGGAAATGCGAAGACTGAGTGGGTCAAGACATTGTTCCGTAAGTAAATCTGTCCAGTAAATTGATATGAAACTGACGTCTTGCAGAGGAGGAACGCTTGCCTGTCGAGGAGGGATTCAAGAGATCTGACGACGTGATCACTGCTGCTGGTATCCTTGGTCTTGTTGCCAAGGTCGCTGTTGCTAGCATCTAAAATGATGTTGCATGGTTAGATATTAATAGCAAATCACTGAGTATGTCAGCTACCTCTGGCATGTCCCTTTCCTTTGTACTATTGTGACGGAAGAATGGCCTGCATTTAGCTTAAGACAGGCATTTTGATGAGAAGATATTCGATTTAATGATAATCCCATGTTATTGTCACACAGCGACTCCTTGTTCAATCAGAGTGACCAGAAAACGCCCTGACGCTCAGCTATGCAGCTTACGAGTCGCATTTTCCTGTAAGCCCTAGCAAACCTAAAAGATTAGATCTGCACACAAGGCGCATGAAATGTTGAGATCTGTTCTCATCAAAATTCGTACGTGAATCACAAACGCCTTTTCCTTATTTCTTTGGAAGACAAGCTCAATCAAGTACGCAATCAATATGCCCTCCATCACCGCCGTAACAATCTTCATCTTCGGCCTCAGCGCCTTCAACCACGGCGTCAGCAATCTCATCTCCCCTCGCAAGGCTCTCGCCGCAAAGCAACTCCAAGACTCAGCCCTCCCCGCACTCAACGGCTTTTCAGTCGCCATCATCGGCATCGGCATCTATTACATGCTGGCTGCTTATCAAGAGAATCGCGGCTTCTTTGCCCTCACACTGGCGAGATTTATTTCAGCCAGAATCTTTTGGCTGCAAGGGCCTGCTTGGAGAGTAATTGCGACGTGGGAGGCATTTTCGGCTGCACTCACGGCTGTCGCTCTGGCTTATGAGGGATACCATAGGATGTATGCAAAATAGGCGAATAAAACGGATGAAGGTCTTGAGTATGAAGAGCTTGGGTTCGAACTCATAGAATTTGTGTTTAAGATTCGGAGGAAAGTTTAACTTCTGAAATTTTTCATATAGCCAAACAGGCCCATGTACGCACAAATCTTAATGAATAAGCCTTGAAAAGTTAATTTATTCGCCGTGTGACTCCAACTAATTCATACTATATAAGGGCTGCTTCCCTGCTGAAAGGACGAGCCAACTCGTGGGCACGGAAAAGACGCACTGCTTACAGTCCCCAGTGGAAGTTTATACACGTCCAACAGTTCAAATCCGCCCTGCCGGGACCAAGACAATTCTCAGTCATGAAACTGCAAGATATTCCCCTGGAGCTACGGCAGGCCATATTCGAGCTTGTCCTCAAAGCTCCAGTGGCACCATCAAGTCCCTCAGAGAGCCAAAATGGCCGAGATCAGCTCCTTTACTGTCTTCGAGATATGCGATACGGATGGTGTCCCAGGGGTGTTTGGCAACAGCAACCCAGAAACAAATCGCTTAGCTTGCTTCTGGTCAGCAAACAGTTCTGCGCCGAGGTTCAGGATATTTTCAGGCGTCTTCCAAACAACTACCACGTCGATATCATGTTCGTAAAGAACTATGGGTTCTGGCCAACATGGGATATTGCAAAGCGACCGACATCACGGTACATTGACAAAATAACATCGACGATCCGCATCTTTGAGCCGACCGACGACCTTGATGACCGCTTCAAAGACAGCTTGAGATTCGCAGGTGGCGATGGAGGACCCGAGAGCGCCGCTTGGGCACTTTACGAACTGCTCGTAAGCTTGATTCAACATGGGCCTGGATACCTCGGTCTCAAGGATAACCAGCGCTTCATCGTCAACGAAATCGAGGTGAATGTCGTCTCTCCAACAGACGGCGCCGCTCACACAAGACTCGCTTGCAGGGACAATGAAAACCCGTGGTGGCTTCGCTGGAGTGGCATCGAATATGGAAACGAGCCGGTACCCGAGAAGCGACTCGCAAACTACATGACTAGTTTTTTGGACATCGTTTTCAATGTAGAAAGTGATACCATGCCATACTGTCAAGAATTGTACGATCACATCACAGAAAGTATCACCTTTCAACTCAACGGACAGGAGTGGGAGAAGAGGCGAATAGACGAGTATCTAGAGAAATGCCATCCCTCGACATGGCCGCAAGATTATAGAGATGGTTGGTGCCGCAAGACCTTGAAGACGAGACAACGGATAAGACGGATTCGTAGGAGTCGAGAGAAGACGAGGAAAGGTCTGGAGCTGAATGATAAGCAACCCAAATAGGTTTCATCGTGCACAAGGGAGTGAGTAATGAATTATTCCTGAAAATCATCTGATGGACTTTATTTATATGCGAATAGACACCTGACAATACAGGCATGCTCCACACAGCAGCTAGTCCTATCCGGCCAAAGATAGGGCGGATGGAACCTTTTCCAAGATCTAGTTGTATACAAAATACGTCTAATTGACGTTCCATTGTGGAGACCTTTACCTGATTAGTTTCGGACTTAGCGGCTGAGAGAGTCATCATCAAAGTAACGGCATGACGTCGTATTCGACCCGATATTTATATGAACAGACAGAGGACCACCATCCGACAACAACTTTGACAAGAAACATCTCAAACTCACAAAATGGCGCCTTCAGGTCTCGCGATAATCATTGGCGCCGGTCCAACAAGCGGACGCGGCATCGCTCGCGTTCTCGCCCGTAATGACGGCGGTAACCTCGCGGTCGCCCTCTTGGCCCGCAACGCCGACAACCTCAACAGTCTGCGCGACTCACTCCGCAAAGAAACCAATGGTGTTCTTCATTCTTTCCCTACAGACACTCAGCCAAATAACCTATGCAAGGCGTTCAAAGACATCGCCAACCATCCCGACTTCAAGGATCTCAAGCTAAAGCTGGCAATTTATCACGTCAAGCACGCCAGCAAGAAGCCTTTCCTCGAAGAAACGCCCGAGGAGTTCAACGAAAGCATGCAGGTATACACAACTGGCGCAGTAGTCTTTGCCCAAGAAGCTCTCAAGCTCATGTACGAGCAAAACGGCGGCCAGACCCTTCTTGCCGACACAAACGGTGCTAAGAAGGGCACTATTATCTTTACTGGTACACTCGGGGCTATGCGTACCAATACTGGCTACGCAGCTTACGGAGCGACTCGCGCATCTGCTAGAATGGTCGCCCAGGCTATTGCGAAAGAGCATAGCAAATTTGGTGTCCAGTGCGTTCATGCTATTGCGAATGGAAGGATCACGGATGAGGATACTGAAGAGACGAGGACGGGAAAGCATATGAGGGCTGAGGATGTTGGACAGACGTATCTGTGGCTTTCGCAGCAGCCGAGTTCGCTTTGGGTCCATGAGTTGGACTTGAGACCGGCGCAGGAGTCATTCTAGGATGCTGAAGTTGCGCATATTTGTCGAAATGATGATGAGTTTAGTACATTAAATGCCTATAACAGGAATATACTGGCCCATGCGTGGTGTTATGGCCTGTAGGAATAACTCGGTGATGGGGATAGTGCATACACTTCCCATGGCTGTCATATTATTATCTCCTCAACTTTTGACATTACTAACAATGATTTTCAGTGTAGTTTGAGTACCGAGTATATAATATCTTAATACATCTCTAATCCACCACTAGCAGACAGCGCTTGTCCTGTAATCCATCTACTCTCCTCCGAAGCCAACCAAGCAACAATCTGCGCAACATCATCAACCTCACCCAACCTATTCCCCGCTGCGGTCTGCTTCTTCTGCATCTCAATGATCTCCTTGGGAATATTGTCCAATAAATCACTTTGAACAGGCCCAGGGTTGACTGCATTGACCGTATGGCCCTCCTCACCCAGCTCAGCTGCCCATGAGCGCGTAAGTCCTTCGAGTGCAGCTTTGGAAGCGCAGTACAGAGAAAGGTTCTTGAAACCGCATCGGGCGCCTAAGGAGGATATGTTGATGATGCGGCCACCGCCAGACAAGGGAAGATAGGGCTTTACTGCTTGGAGGAGCAGAAGAGGAGCTCGGACGTTGAGATAGAAGATTGAATCAAAGTCAGATGTTGTGATGTCGGCATGAGATTTGACGAGTTCCATGCCTGCGTTATTGACGAGTATATCGATTTGAGAACCGAATGCAGCGACTGCTTGTCGGACTATCTCAGCGGGCGATGACTCGTCCTTGAGATCTGCCTTGACACCAATGCACTCTGATGCTGGGTCGAGTGATGCAATTTTGTCGGACAGCTCTTTCACTAGCTTTTCGCTGTTTGGAGAAGTGTATGTAGCGACGACCTGTCATTGTCAGCAATGCTATTTAACGACACAAGAGCTTCCTCACCTTGGCACCTCTTTTTGCAAGCTCATAAGCAAAGCCAGCACCAAGGCCCCGAGAAGCGCCTGTGATGATAGCGGCCTTGCCCTTGAGGGTCTGAAAATTTCGATGAGTCTCCATGGCTATGAATCAGATGAGAGTTTGATGAGAAATGATCAAGTCAGCAATTGCAATTCCATTTCGAGGCTCATTTATACTATAGCAAGAAGTCCATTGATTGTTGTTTGTCTTAACGCCGAAATGTCGCCCCTACGAACCGGCCAATCATGGTTGACATTGAAGTTATCGCCGAAGCCCACTTACGACATCTCCGTTGCCATCGGCGTTCAGCAAGTACCAAACAGGGTACCAGAGGGATCGCAATGCCAAGACTGCAGTCAGCCACGCCGAAAGACATGATAAACACCAAACGAAAAACTTATTAGTTTCTGGTTATGAATGATGCCTCATCTACACATGTCTCAGTGATATTTCGATCTGAACAGAAAGTCAAGGTGGAGACTGAAGCAGCATGTTCTGAGAGAATATAAATCTGGGCACTTGATACTTTCAAGATGCATATGAGCGTTCGTCAGTACTTAATGTCAGGTCGTTTCGGGGGACATTCAAACCGGAAGTGTTCAGAAACTAGCCGCTGATTTGAGAGCAACTTTCATTCAACTTGAGAAGGTCAGGGTTCTATTGGGACACACAAGCTTGGGGCCCCAAATGGTGAGGACGAAACACGAGTGATGCAGTGTAATCCGACAATGAAGCAAGGCTAAAGGACTTCTTTGTAGTAACCAATCGTTCCATATCGAAATGGTAAGGATGAAGCTGTTATGCACTACATACTGTGAGTTCAGGGAAAATATTTAACAGCTCGAATGCCAGTTGAGTCTGGCAACTGCAGCAGATTTTATATTCTAGCCGAACTGAATACAGAACGGCTGTCTCGATATTGATATACTTATGGGGTTTGAAGTAATCCAGTTACAAATTTTACCCCTTTCAAATACCTAGTATACGTACATCTCCTTTATCGCTTATAGATCTTGAGCTCAAAATATCGCAAGACAGGGAAGATAATGATAGCGAATCCGCAACCCAACCACATTCCCAAATCCGCATTGGAAGCAGCTTTAGAAACGGGACCGATGTACCAAACCTGGGACATACCGACAATAGCACCAACCCAACCGATGATGAAGCTTGCAAGAGCAGCAAGGCCAACGGGAAGATAGTTCTTGTCCTCCCAGGCAGCCCAGTCAAATCCCTGGCGACCTCGGAAGAACCAATGTTCCTCCATGACGATACAGATCATCAGCATGACCCAGTAACCCATCAGACTGACAAAGTTCTGGAAGACGACGAACAGGCTTTCACGACCAGCCATAGCGAGGACGAGAGTGATGACAGACATGACGGTTGACCAAGCCCATCGTGGAACAGCCTTGGTATAGCGACCAAGAACCTGGCATCCAAGAGAGGCAGAGTACAAAGATGGAGTGCTGTTGGCAATAACACCAAGGGCGATGACAACGGAGCAGAATTTACCAAAGCCATGAAGAGGACTATAAGCCTCGACGATGAGAGCACCAGTGCTGATAGCATTGGCATCAGACCAGGCCTTGTTATCAACAATACCAGTAGCAAGACCAATGGCGATGAGGTACACAAGGGTAAATGACACTGTCAGTCCAGTGACAGTGAGCAAGAAGACCTTGAGACGGGAAGTGCGCTCGGGGTAGTAGACATAAAAGTCAGAAGCAGCAGCAGCCCATGAATTGGGGACGTAGAAGCAAAGGGAGAAGAACGACAACCGACTGGCAGCGAGGACATTGCCAGAGACAGTGGGCTTAGCAGCGGCATTAAAGTTGGGCCCAGCAACGCCGATTAGAACAGCAAGGACAACCACCTGAGCGATCCAAGCGTATCTGTGCCGCGTCAGTACATGTGCATGCATTAGACGAATGGAAACGTACCTTTCATAAGTATGGAAGATCCTCATGCCAAAGACGGCGACGATCCATGAGACAATAGCGACGACGATGACACCAACCAGGATGGTCATGGTGCCGCCACTGACGGCTGATAAGACCTGTCCGCCGATAATGCAGTCAATAGTGGCATATCCGACCATGAGAACGATGTTGAGGAATGTCGGAAGCTTGGATGGCCAGTAGCCCATGAAGAATCGCAGAACAACCTGGTGTAACACATGTCAGTCAACACCAATCACCGATGAAACAATTACACTCACCATGGTACGATTGCCGCTCTGAGGTCCCCAAGTCGCCATATACGCCGTTGAACACGCACCCAGAATCGTTCCAAAGACAGCAAGCAATGCACTATCAAGAAAGCCCAACCCAAAGACCATCGGTCCAAACAGACCTGTCGCCAGGTTGTTCAGCGACAGATTCGCACTGAACCATAGCACCGCAACCTGCAAGTCAGCAGCACTAGAAGGTTCTTGACGTTCCTCTGGAAGAACACGCTCGATACCTCGGGCCTCAAGCCCAGCGAGGCCTTCGATGCGGTTATTCAGCTTCTGGAAGGAAGAGAGGGAGATGCTAGGGGGGTTTGAGCTTTCATCGCCCGTGGGTGATGAGCTCACGGTCGCTGACTTTTCATGCGTGGCTTCTGCCGTGTGTGTTGGGAGAGACATTATGAGGTCAATGGCCGCAGTGTGGAAATTAAACAGGAGGGAAGAAAAAAAGAAATGTATGTATGCACGGCACACACAGAGTCCGTGTGGTATAGAGGTTGCGTTGCAGGAGTTGAAAAAGGAAATGCAAACAGAGTTTGTATTTGTCTTGCAGATACTGAACCCTTGTAAGCTGTCTCGGTTGCAACGAACGGATGCGAGTGGGAGGCGGAATGTTACCGACCTCTCATTGACGGTAAAAAGAGCTCATGCATGCATGCATGCTGCCATGCTGGACTGGTCCATGGTATTGGAGTTCGTTGTGGCTTGAAGCTGATAACCGGGGTTCTTGAGTCTAGGTCCGCTAGTCCATGTAGTTAATTTAGCAATGAAACCATCCCCCGTGTGCGCTAACAGGAATGGGTTTAGAGGGGAGGTAAGGATCGGTTGGAGCGGAACCGTGATGGCTACGCCGCGCAGCGGGAGGGAGGGGAAGGGAAGGGGTCTTGAATCTCCATTACGGGCACTAAAAGATATGCCGGTTTTATTCTTGGCGATAAATCACTTGGCGACGAGGGAATAAACATCTTCATAACAAAAGCAAAGTCATTGTAAATATTCATGCTAGTCTAAGTAATACACAATTGGTGAAATGGTCTAACTATGTCTGCTTCGAGCTAACCTCCACGCTCGTAACCACTGTAATCTGCCCACTGCAAGCCCTCTCATGCTGCTGCGTCCCACTACTAATCTTCGCCTCCGCGCGGTACGGCCGCTGCAGCAGATCCGGCCCATGCTGGTCCACCAGCTCAATCTGGCTCCCCTGCTCGGGCGAAACGTCGGTGCGCACCACGCCATCCTCATCCTCCAACTTGGACCAGATTGAAGGTTTGCCTGACAGCGGGTGAAGACCTTGAGTTCTCCGCCGCGCTGAATCTTCGGGGTATGAACCATTGCGGTAGGGAGTGTTGGGGTATGAGGAGGGGTCCGTGGAATCGCCTTTGGAGCCGAGGGCGAGACGCAGAACGGGCCAGCAGAGAGGGAGGTTGCCGACCCAGAGGGCGACGCCGCCTTCTGCGACGTACCAGTAGAGAAAGACGTAGGAGTTGGGGTTGCTGAAGTTGTAGTAACGATTGAGGACGGCGGCGAGGATCTACACAATTAGCGCGTGTCAAGAGGGGTTGAAGAAGAAGCTTACATTAAACAATCCGAGACCGAAAACACAGCACAAACCAATCTTTCGCTTCTTAGGGAGACTGATGTTGATGACGATCGGGATTGGTAACAAGATCAACATGATGTCGCTTGCGATGTTACAAGCCGTCGCAAAGATCATATGGTTGTAATACGTCGCACATTGCACTGTCGCCATTAGCTCAATTCATTCCCAGCTCTCAATCGTAAACTCACTCTTCTTGGGGTTAACAGGAACAGCCCAATACTCTGGCGTAGGCGAACACCAAAAGAACACAAACATAAAGGTAACAACGATATACGTCACCGCGCAAAACGCAGAGACGAATCGCACTGCCCATTTCTGTCTTATCGATGTGCCCTGCGTCAATCTCGCGTATAGAAATAGCAGACACGCTTTGATGGTCCATGTACAAGTAAGGGCGAATATCTCGAGGACAAAGGTCATTTTACTGCCGATAATGGCTTGTTGTCTTCCCTCGGGGGTGAGCTTTGCGGCGACATCGGCGGGCATGTAGTTACTGCCATTCTTGGAAACTTCGTTGATCGAGACGACGACTCCTGTAAAGTTGATCTACGGCTCGAGTATTAGTGACAGTTTGTTGGTGAGTTTGATGGGTGAAACGTACGAGGGCAAAGACCATGAGATAATCTTCAATGGCGAGACGGCTCCATTTTCTAAGTTTCATGCGTCGTGATATCCTGCAGGAACAAACATGTCAGTCACAAAACGCCTCAAAAAGCCACGCATTGTGATGGATGGATGACTTACAGTCGACACACAACAACAAAGAGACCCAACACCCATAGAACCCAAGACTCAACCAACAGCTTGTGCAGAAAATCCATAGCGAAAAATAAAATGAAAGAATGAATGAGTGTCGAACGCTGCAGTTGGCTACTCCGGAAAGATGAACCTAAATGTCCTCCCAAGATTCCAAGCACCCCTGAATCCTGTCCTGTCCTGTCAAACGATAACTTTATCGCCGGCACGGTAAAAATGGCACGACGAACATGGCCGTGAACCCAAAATTACAGGAATAATCTCAGCTTGACATGAGGAGGGCAGGGGGGCAGAATGCACTCTGCATGGCTAGTCGTTTCCCCTGCATTTTTTCCTTTTTCTTCTTCTCTACATTCATGCTGGGATGGGGGTGTTGGCTAGAGAGTTGCGCTTAGATCGGCACGTCAGAAAAGTATGGATTTAGAAGTCAGTTACTGGAGACGATCGAAGTGATAGGCAGTAGTTAATCGGAATAACGTGTCGATTGGTAGTGACGATCTTGATCTCAGTATGTACAGATTCCACCAACAGCCTCAACAGCCACGAACAAAGACCAACAACCTGTTGAACAAACTCCCGTTGCGTAGGATAGTTCCGTAGCTCTCCCACTACCCGTTAACTCCAAGCTAGACGCGGCAGATAAAGAAATAAACCACCACCGGAAGTGGCTTGCACCCAATACTCAAAACACCCAATATTGCAAAGGAACAAACCGCTTGATAAGGTAAGTATGGTCCGAGACAATTGGCTCCCACAAACGGGGCAGCCACACTCTCCTCGCGCAAAGAAAAGAAACGAGATGGTCGAAACTCTCTGTCTTAGCAGATCCAATTACCGTCCAAATCCTCTAGGATCCGGTGTCCCGGCCCGCCTCCGACCCCTGCGCGGGCCGTGGGGGGTGATCCCGGCTGGGCAAAAGCTTAGAGTCTTTTTGTCATACGATGGTGGGCGGGCTAAAAGTAAATCTGCCCCGTTTTCACTCAACGTAGTAGAGATCCAGAAGGGACCTTTTTGGGGGGGATGTTTAATGCTTGGCCAAGCGCACGGCAGTTGAGATGGTGATGGATAACTGTTACATTGGGGGTTCAAAGTATGTCGGATTGCGTGATGCTTTGAGTTAGTAATTTGCAGCTAATAAATCGAAGTGCCCTTTTCTAATTAATATTGCTCGTGTCATGATCGTGGCTCGTGGATTGGATCCTGGTGTTTTTCTTACAGCAGCCAATCATTTATGTATTTAAAGAGGAAGCTAAGAATATTCCATCGGGAGACTCGTAACTGCAGATAAAGCCTCATAAACCTAGTAAAATAAACTTGCACGCGAATAAAAGAAAAAGCAGCCAGGATTCTCGGTTACGTCGGATCTCGTTCTGCAGAATCGCTTGGCGCTGTTATCTCTTTACCCCGTGGAGTACCAAGAAATCAGCACATTCCCCCAAACCACTCGCTCACTGTAGGGGTGCTATTGGCTCGTCTAGCAGCGGGGGTTGTCTCCGCGCTTTTTTCCGAAATCTTCAGCAATCTTCCCGCCTTCACAAGAGGCGTTATAACTGTCTCACTTGCTTGGTAGCACCGCACACGAATCTACACTAAAAAAGATAACCACCCAAAATTAATCATCAACCATGACCGTCAACCCCTCTCTTCGCACTGTTGACGAGTTCACGCAGCTCGTCTTTGACTTTATCGTCATAGGCGGCGGCACAGCTGGACTAGCGGTGGCAGCGCGTCTTGCTGAATCCGACCCGTCATACACCGTCGGCGTTATCGAAGCAGGCGGTCTTGTACAGAATGATCCTGATATTGACATCCCAGGCCACTATGGTAGGAATCTTGGAGGGAACTACGATTGGCACTTGGAGACGTTGCCTCAGGAAGGTCTCGGGGGGAGAACGCTTCCGTGGCCGAGGGGGAAGTGTGTCGGCGGCACAAGCGCCCTGAACTACATGGCATGGAATCGCGCTAGCAGGGATGACTACGATGCCTGGGAAGCTTTGGGTAATCAAGGTTGGGGCTGGGATTCTCTCCTGTGAGTTTATGCTTGTTTTATTGGATGGAACACCAAAGCTGATTCGTTTCCGTTATGTAAAGGCCTTTCTTCAAACGCTCTGAGACATTCCATCCTCCTAGTGAGAAGCTCCAGCGCGAGTTTGAGATTGCTCATGATGCAGAGACCTTTGGTGATTCAGGTCCCATTCACATCTCATACCCAACCTCGTATTCACCATCGCACGCACTATGGCACAAGACGCTTAATGCGCTTGGTGTAGAGACTAACCCATCCCACGTCGGAGGCTCAAACGTCGGCGTTTGGACATGCGTCAACGCCGTTGAGCCGAGCGCCGCGCGAAGATCCTACTCGATAGACTACGCCACTGGATCGCGGAACCTGCACATCCTTACCAACGCCACGGTTGACGAGATTCTCATCAATCAAGCCCTCGTAGCCACTGGTGTGCGGTTCACCCACGGTGGCGTCGAGTATGATGTTTCAGCTCGACGCGAGGTTATCCTCTCAGCCGGTAGTGTCAAGTCACCGCATATCCTTGAGCTTTCGGGTATAGGAAATCCCAACGTACTAATTAATGCTGGTATAAGCGTCAAGGTTGATAGTCCGCAGGTGGGGGAGAATCTGCAGGAGCATATTAGTGAGTGAGAAGGTTTGGGGGATCGGCGTTTTGAGCTAATTTGTGTTATCTAGTGCTTGCAACGATCTTTGAGGTTGATCCATCGCTCGCTAATCGGGATGATCTTGTGAGAAATAAGAAGCTTAGTGCTGCTGCGAAAGAGGAGTACGCGACAAAGGCAGATGGGCCTTTGACTGTGTTGCCTGTGTCTCTTTGCTACGTTCCCTTCGCTCATTTCGTTCCGAAGAATGCTCTTGCTGGTCTGTATGAAGATGCAGACAAGGTATCTGTGTTTGATTCGGATAAGCAAGATATTCTCCGTGAACGTCTTGATGGAAACTCCAAGCTTGGTCAGATAGAGTACATCTTTGATCTTGGGAACTGGAACCCAAACTTCAAGGGTGAAGAGGGTAAGAAGTACGGCACTATGCTGCAGATCTTGCAGTATCCCTTCAGTGTTGGATCAATTCACATTCGTGCAAGTGAACACGCTACAGCTGAAGATGCACCCGCCATCGACCCAAAATACTACGAGGGTCCCCACGGAAACCTTGACATGGAAGCCATGAAGCAATGTCTCCAGTTCGTCGATAAGATCGTACACACAGCTCCTCTCTCAAACATAATCCGCTCCTCAGCATCGCCTTCTGCAGCAGCTCTCAAGGATGACAAGCTGCTAGGAGACTGGATTACGCAAAACACTATCACTGACTGGCATCCTGTCGGAACATGCGCCATGGGCGGTCGTGCTGGTATCGAAGGCGGAGTGGTTGATGAAAGACTCCGAGTCTATGGTGTCCATGGCCTGAGAGTTGTTGATGCAAGTGTTATGCCACTGCAGATCAGTGCACATATTCAAGCAACTGTTTATGCTATTGCTGAGAAGGCGGCGCATATGATTGTTGAAGATGCGAGGAGTGCGGATAGGGAGGGGAGAGAGTTGGTGACGAAGCAGGCTAGGCTTTAGATGAGACTGGTACGATAGATAAGCGGAATAAGATTGATATGTACGAGTTTCTAACAGAAACTAAGAATGAGAGTGACTTCAGTCATTGCGAAGCCATGCACGGACGATCGCGCCAATGGCTTCAGGCTCATGATAAGGAGACATATGTCCCGCTTCGTTAACAGCATAGAATCTCAACTGATCATTCCCCTTCCAGAACCCTCCTTCCTTAACATTCCAACCATCTGCATCAGAAGTCAATTCGCCATCCTTGTAGTACCAGCTGTCATAGCCCAGCTCCCGATAGTTATCCTGTCCGTTCCATCGCTGTTGGTTCAGCATACGCATCTGTCCGGGGGTGTTACTACAAAGGTTAGCAATCAGTTCAAGTAGAGATGTTTGAGAAGTTCTTACATGATGATATCGTTGTTGCCGTTGATAAATAGAACTCGTATATCTGTCTCGTCGAGAATCCACGTCAACTCTCGTGTAACAGGTATATGAATATTCTGCGCAACGTCCCAGCGCTCATTGGTATCAAAGTCGATAAGAGAAAATGGAAAGCGGTCGAATCCGAGTTTCTCTTGGACCCAACGACGATTCAGGAACTTCCATTCCGGTCCGTGGTCCATGTTCGAGCACAAAGGGGGCTTCTCACATGGATGGCGGTCTGCCAAAGATCAGTACACTTCGTGAGTCGATAAAAGCGAAATACTCACTGTCATAAGGATCCCATCCACCAGGAACGACGCCTTCCATAAAGTACTCCCCAAGCGTCTCCTCACAAACCTCATTCGCCGCCTTACAAGTCTCAATATCATAAAAGTACCGACACTGGCTTCCCAATTTCTGGCACTCCGGTATCGCAGCAAACATATTCTCACAAGCCGTGCGATTCATCAAAGGATATTTCCTTCCATCACCAGCCCAACTCTCACAAAAGAAGGTATAATATCCAATGAACTGCTGCGTCGCGTCAATGTATCCATCAACAATAATCGCAGATGAAATCTTGACCCGTGGTTCGATGCCGCGCTCCGCGTTCTCACGTTCGTGAGCGACGATATGTTTCGTGTAACCGGTGACGTAGTGGCCGCCCATAGATTCACCGGTGATGTGCCATGGTTTTCCGGCGAGGTTGGGGAACACGTCGTGGGAGAATGTGGAGAGGAAGGTATGTACGTCTTTTGCCCCTTGTTCGAGACTAACGGCGATTTTGTTTCGGTCTGTGATTTTGGAGAAGCCGACGCCGACGGGTTGACTACCAAGTGTCAGTCAGAGCGGTGATGCCTGTGCTATGACTTACTCAATGTAGACGACGTTGGCATGGTCGATCCACGAGTATTCTGCGCGTCTTGTGGAGTTCCCATCGGGGTTCACAGTACAGGGACCGCTTCCCATGAATAATCCCATTTCTCCGGATGCGCCAGGTCCGCTGATGCCTCCGTTAGTTTGGTCTGGCTTGGCGTATCAGCAGCGACTTACCCGCTCATCCATAGTAGCAAAGGATCGGTCTCTGGATTATTGCGGCTCTCGAAATACCCTACAAGCGGTCAGTATCCTGACATCAGCTGAGAGCTGGGTTACGTACAGAAGAACATGGACTTATCCTCCGTCACGTTGACTGTGCCGGTGAATTGACGAGCGCCAGCATCGCAGAGATCAGAAGATTGTTCACGGACAGTGAAAGCTGGTTTAGTTACTGACTCATCTGTTAACGGCTTCTGATCTTGACCGGCGACATGGCTAATCGTCGCGAGGAGCGACACTGCAACAGGACCAAGCCACATCGCGATTTGGTGTTGAGATCGTGAACTTTGATGGCGCTTGAGAGAATTACTAATGCTGACCCTGACCAATCAATCTCATCTAGCAATGGTGGGGGGCAGCTGAGAATGCTGATAAGATAAACGTCTGTTATCGCTGCTTACCCTGGATGTTTATGTTTGTATTTCTGAGATGCTATGCTAAGCGTTGAAATTTGCAATAAGAAGATATTTTGAATATGAAGATGTCAGATAACCTCTACTACAATATATTAAATGTTTTTTCTACTGTTGATAGAGTGGATGGATTGCTGAATAAACATAGAAGCTCGTTTGAATCTCGCAACACGATGGTTGACGAGTACATTTGTGGCTTCCTTACCAAACTATGGTCTGGAATGTTCTGCCACTTTGCAAAGAACAGGCAGCAATGTAAACTCCGCTAAAGAAAGGAGATTAGTTATGATGTCACTATCAAAGCGAAAGCAAACATCCGACTTAGGCTCACCAGAAGAAGTGACTGCTCGCAAGGCTAAATGCTTCAAACGCGACGCGACATAACGACAAGCGTGTCCAGGCTGACATCCCACTTCACTTACTGGAAACTGGCGCTCACTTTTCTGGCAGCAAGCCGCTCTCGTATTTGCCTCAGAAATTGATGAAACAAATTTATCACGAGAGGACAACATTGTGATTGTATTGCCAGCTAGTTTCCTCGAAACACGATACTAAATCAATAGGCTTCCAACCATCAAACTCCGATCATGGCCTTGAGCTGTGTCTCTGAGATATAAAAAGAGCGACAGAGATGCAAACACATGACTGGAAATAAGCGGTGAATAGAATCAAGATGCTGGTCTTCTCTTCTAGAACACCCAACAACTTGGCACTCACTTCCTCCATCTCTTATCTTAATTCCGACATATCAAACGCCACTTAAGTAAACGCCGCCGCCCAAGCTGTGACTCAAATCCAGCCCATCCTCACACTCCGGAACCTCAATAATTTCCCGAGCGAATGATTGGTCACCAAAGCTAGGGCCTGTCTCACAACGTTACACCAAACGAAAATATCGAAATGACGACTACAATGCTTGCCCAATTTCCCGCATTCACCATTACCGTCATTTTTCTCTCCAGGAAAAGTAATTCACTTCCATGAGCGCTCGTTCATGTTGTGTAGTGATGGATGTGATGTGAAAGTGTCCGACACTGCCGCCAAACGCCTCTGACCGGGGTTAGTCACGCTGCGGAAGCGCCTTTGTTGACACCTCATCAGACAGGCAGAACTCTGCACCTGCATCACACTTCTTTGTTCACTTCTGTCATTACTCACTTTGTAACGCCATTCTACAGCGCAACTACCTACCTTAAACTAATATTCCTCTTCCTCTCGCTTATCTCCTATCTCTCTTAACTTAACTCAACTTTTTCTTTTGGCAAACTCTGCCTTGGATAGCAAACTTTTTGATCCATTTTTATTTCAACTTTCATCGCGACATAACGATCTCAATAGTAATGTCTAAAAAAGGTGAGATCGTCCCTCAGATTGATTTATAAGCTGTTTTACTGACCTTCCTAGTCATCGAGCCATATCTTTCTCTCATGGCCACGCCGGAGGAAGAATGTATGTTGACTCCACCTCAACGTGTCAACTTTCGCTCACAAACCAAAGTCGCAGAAGACTATGACGATTTGATTTTCATCGGCGCCTACGACATCCAAATAGAATCTCACATCGAGAACAAGAAAACAAGCGACGTCTCTTTCCGGATAAAATTCAAGTTCAGCCCAACCGACACCTGGTCTCGCGGCTGGGCCGAAGAAATTGATCTACATAAATACTACCAGGACATCGTCCTCAACTACTGGCGCAGCATCGGCGGGCGCTGCGAAGCCACGGGGTTCAAGATGTACAAGATACTGAGAATCATAGCGGAGGAGAAGAACAAGTATCGCGTGCAGTGGGTTGGGTATAATGCGGAGGAGGATACAAATCTGGAGCCCAAGAAGAAGGTCTGGAGCATCGCGCCTAAAGCCGTGCTTGCGTGGAAGACTCGTGCGGTGGAATAGGTTGCACGGCGTTGGGCACGAAGAGGTAAAAAAGTATTTTCTTTTGTGATTGGTGGCGCCAGGATACCTAGCGTTAAGTTTTTTTGAGCGGGCGTTTGGTTATTTGTCATGTTGAAAACATCATACCCATAGCGTGTTTTTTTTCCGTTTGTTTCACAGCCTAGCGCAAGCAAAAGTTTTGAGAATCAATATAGTATAAATTCGAGAGCCAAGCAATGGCGCTCTTGAATATCCAAATCTATATCTCAGTTATCCCCTTGCTGACAATTCTGTCTCGTGATGATTTCCACTAGTTCATCTTCCTGCTCTCTTGCTGTCTTTGCTAAATCCTTCGACAGTTTGCGCATTGCTTCCAATTCGGACTCAAACACGGCCAAAACTGTGCGATATTTCCCGAAGATAGTGAATATATCTTGGTCTGATTGCCGATTACTCAGCCTGTGTCGCGCTTCGACTACCAACGATTGCAGTGCACCAACTGTCTCGTCATGGCTCGACTGTACACCCTTTTCCCTTGCATATTGATCCAAGAACAATGTGTTGAGATTGATAAGCCTTTCTAGAAGTGCGGAAGCGGATCTGGTGGTTTGCGGCGGGCTTGGGTCGGCCCTGCGCCTTGCGGATCCCGATTGGCCCTGGTGGTGGCGGTTTGAAGACATGGTTTGTTGATGTACCTGATGGCGTTGTAGAGGTTTGTGATTGACTATCTGTTGAGACGTCTTTGTTATCGAGACAGTTGGGATGTTGGACCTGGCTAGGTCTTTTATCTCTCCAACGGCTAGGAACAAGAACATCGTTGACAACCATGTATGTTGTCAGCAACGTGATGCATACATTTGTTCACTCTTGTCATATACCGTGTTTCATGGTTCTTTTTTGTCACAAGATGTTCACGTAAGTTAAGCATCGCATAGGATCACACAGGAAATCCATAGGCTGTACACCTCGAAGGAGTATCACTGTTGATGATCTTTTCGTTGCCTTGACGCAGAGCTCAGAGTCGTAGGCCGACACCTGCCAGAGCCCGCATCAAGGAAGGATATGTCAGTGCATCCTGCTAGTGAACGACGCAATGACAGACAACAGAGATCTAGACACAGAAGTGAATGCGTGCAAGCGACGGAAAGCATCTATGAACAAGTCAAGATAGAGAATATGACGGTGATGAGTACGCCTCAGAAGGACTTCATCACTGCGCTTGGGACGAGTGATTGATGCTGTTTGTGTTGCAACTATCGAGTCCATAAAACACCGAAGGCAACCCACGATTTCTCATTTGGTTGTCGAACAAAGACACACTACCAAATACACAGATCCACTCATCACTCTAACCACTTAAAACACCAATATACCATGTCCTCTCGTCACCACCGTAGGGAATCCGATCGTCCAAAACCCAGTGGCCCACGACTCGATGAATCAAAATCTACTGATCCTCCATCCAACGAATCACAACCTAATCGGCCACGACCTAGTGGTCCTCGGCTTATGGAGGTGCGACCTACTGGCCAAAGAAACGTGGATCCGCAACCTACGGAACCAGGACCCAGTGGTACACGAATCATGGGACCACGAACCAATGACCCGCCACTCACGAGTGACCAACCCCAGCCTGGAGCCAGCGGCGTAAGAGACCAAAGGCAAATTGCTATCATGAGCCTAAGTGACGAACTGGCGAGAATTCGGTGGCGGATAGAAACGCTATATCCCTTGAAAGCTGAGCAGAAGGAGGAAGTGGATTGTCAAAAGGACAAGGTAGACCGGATGATACACGACAAACGGTCAAGTAGGGCCATAAGGGATGCCAAAGACGAATTGGGAGTGAAGAAGGCTACCTTGAAAGAGACTGAGGGAAAGCTGGAGCAAGCTAGACGTGAAGACGAGGAAGTATTTATGAGGAGGTGGCGTCTTCAGCATTTCAAGTGATGGATTTGTAGGAGAAAAGAGCGAAAGGGGCAGAGAGATGTCGGGATTGCTTCGCTTTGTCACTGCTAGATCCAGATCATAAATTGATGGGCTTTTGAAGCAATGATTAATTGGATCTCATGATGAAATGAGAATGTAGTGATTACCGCTTTTTCTTGGGCGGCTGAGACAACGAAACCGTAGACGGAACATGAGACGAAAATGCATCAGAATATCAGCAAATCTACTGGTGAATCTATTGCACTGTGCATCTATAACATCATTAGGGCAAGCGTTTGTAACTAATAGACCTTGGTTTACGACTTTGTGCGTAGCCTGCTGTAATTTGCAGTTGAAGGCAGTGGCAGACAGCTGCTAATCACCACTTACTCTCTACAGAACCTAGTGATCAGACTCCGATAGAGACAGTGCCAGTGACGAGCACGCCTCGGAGGGTTCTTCACTGCGCTAGCCGTGAGTGATTATCATCCAGTCTGTGTTGATCCCAACTCTAGAGGCACATAAAAGACGCCAGCCATCCCGTGTTTTCTGAGTCCCTCCTCAACCCAAGGCAAGTCCAGACAGAAGACAACTAACAATCTCTACTGTCACTGACAAAATACACTGACCATGTTCTGGAGTCGCCGCAGAAAGGGACCCGATGCCCGACGATCCACTGACCGGCCCCGATCCAGGAGGGCAAAATGGGAAATTCAAGAGCGCATCAATGTATTGAATCAAAGACTGGACAGTCTTCGTGCGGAGATCGATGAGATATACCGCAGGCGTGATGAGAAGGAAAAGAGAGTGAGAAGAGCCAAAGATGAGGTGAAACGACTGAAAGCCAAGAGATGACCGAAGCGAAGGGACATCGATGAAGCTAAAGAAACGCTGCGCAGAACGAAGCGTGATTTGAAAGAGATTCAGCGTGTCTTGAAACAAACAAAGCGCGAGAAGAAGTCTCTGACCAAGAAGAGGGATCGTCTCAGCCTTCGCGTCTGAAGGGACTTGGAAAAGGATGGAACATGAATTGCTTAGTTCTCATCTTGTCATCTAAATCGTAGCTCGAAACGACATTCTATTCAATCTTGGGACCAAATTACTATCTTGCCACTTTTGCTTGTTCCTACGTCCCAGAGAAAATGCGACACGAGATGAGAAAGAAAATTGAACTGATGAGTAGAACATGACTTTTCCAGGACGTGCGGGGTTGATTTGAAGTGATAGACATGATATATCGGAACAATGATGCCCGATTTGAGTACATTCGTAGTTGAGCAGAATGTTCGGGAGCACAAAGACGCCAGATGCGAGTCATATGATACATCTTGGTGAACTTGTCATGTCCAATCTAACAAGTGCAAAAACGGACAGTTATCAATGACAGTGAACAGAGCCGGGGTTATGTTTATGTGGCTAATGGTTTTGGGTATAAATTGTGAACCTGACCTGTCTCTATGGCAATGCTTCTCAAGTTACTATTGCAACTTATACGACTAGCTACCAGCTAACAACATCCAAAGATAACCCTTACACTTCGCTTAAGACAACTTTAGTCCACCATGTCCGAACGAGTCATCATAGTCGAGGTAGCTCCGTCACTCAACAAACATGACGAGCAATATTCCTTGGAGGAGAAGATTGACCTTGCAGAAAGCAAAATCGAAGGTCTGCTAGTTGAGATGAGCAGCCTGAATCAAGAAATGCATAAGCTGTATCGGAAAGCAAAAAATCTAGAGAAGAGCAACGAAAGATTCGAGGAAGTCCTTTTCAAATCGCAGCAAAAAGGAGCATCGAGGAGGGCCATGTTGAGCGGGCTCGAGACGTTGAAAGAAGGCGTGAAGACGTGCTTAGAAAGCAAGGAACAGCTGCTTCACATGGATCTCAAGTCTCTCAAGTTACAAAAGGAGCTGCGGGAATGGGAGTTTTATAGAGAGGGGTTGAAAACTAGTCAAGAGGAGATGAGGTTTGACGAGTGGATGAGACGTGAGGAGAGCTTGCCGTATCAGGATTGGAAGAAGAGTACTTACAGTAGAGAATAGGTAAGGTAAGCTTCACTTGAATCTCCATTCGGGTATTGTAGTGAATTCGTGGTTGAGCCAAATATTCAGTACACACATAACTCAGCTGTTCGTGATTGACATGACCACGCAAGGACTGTTCATCACCATCTCAAAGCAGCAAGGATGGGAAATGGTCAGTGAGCAAGAATAAGAGCCATTGTGATTCCCCGCTGCGTGTCGGATGGCCTCGCTATAAGATGCGAGGCTCGTTCCAGCGAGGGGCAATAAACTCATCAGTACAGCAAGCTGTCGATAACACAGGATCTCTCTTCGCAAAGCTTTGAATAATTCTCAATCCAATATGCCCAGCAGAACAACTCGTGATGAACATAAGAAACGAAGGTGGAAGCCGGAAGAAGATCTCAGCCGCGCGAGGGAGAACATCTATGACCTACGGAAGAAGATCATTAATACTGAGAAGGAAATCGATAAACTCACCGAATCGAAGGAGAATATTCAAGAACAGAACAAATGGTTCAAGAGTGCCATCCGACAGGAAGGAGAAAAAGCATCGCGGGACAGGGTAATTAGTGGGACTCGCCGCCTACAGAAGAGCCAAAAGTATAATGCTGAGCAGGGGCTAAGGTTGAATGAGCTCAGGCAAAGTAATATGGAGTTGGAAGCGTGGAAAAAGGACTGGGAGGCTTGGAGAGAAGATATTGAGGAGGAATGCCATCGGAGAGCAAGCAGTCTTCGAAGCCTGGATAAGGAAAGAAAGGCCACGGAGCTATGAGGATTAGAAGAACAGCAGCTACCATCCAGTGAGGTGAGATGACCAGGGTCGTCTCTTTAGATCACTCAAGTTCAAATTGAGACAAGGTCAATTACAGTCACGTGGAAACCACACACGAAGGGCTCGCAGTTTGAAGTGGCTCGGGGTTAAGGGGACTATGGCTGAGACGAAACTGCCTGTAACCTGCAATGTTTGCACAATGGTATAGTTACATTATAGGCAATGAAGATAGTGAAACAGGAGTGTATAGCAAACTGACTGAAGTACAAAGGGACGACTTTAGTAGGATCTTAAATAAGGAGAAACATCATGAACTGGACTACAACGGAGTCTCCAGTGATAGCTACACTGTTTTCTGACTCTGATGGGACCATAAGGGCCAAGGCCTTTGGCACTGATAACACAAATGTATACTCAGTGAAACAGGAAAGCGTGGCTGTGATGAGTGACGAGAGTCATGAATTCACTATTGATGTCTAAATTGGGGGCTAGAAGTGTTATTTGCAGTTGAGACTTGTGGCTGAGAGCTTATTCCGGCAGAGA